>BSBK01005640.1:2500-115000 GCA_027943335.1 Chamaecyparis obtusa
GGTAGATAAATTAGAAATAGAAACAGGAGAATGTAAAGAATTACATGCAACTTCTTCTTTTTCTACTCTAGGTTCTTTCTACTTCATCCTTCTTTGCAACCACTCATTAGTCAATTGGATAACACATAAAGTTATTTTTTCAATATCATCTTCTTCCTCTCTGGACCAGTCTATAACAAGATCAATTTTCTCAACTGATTTTTTGTAGGTAGGTTCAATCAAATTGGATCCATCATCGGTTACTCCACCTACATTAATTTGCAGTCTCATGATTGAATTTGAGATACACACAGCCTGTTGTGTGCTCCTTCATCTACTTGTGATTCATCATATTAGTCCTTCCTAGAAATCTTCCAAGTTAGGTACAAGAAACATGTGTGGTCTAAGCCCTAAACTACCACTAGCATAGTTCTTGTTATCAAATCCCACCCTTTCAGTATAGTATTTGAAATCAAAATGATGGATGTCACTCCTACTACTAATGGTGTTAGCCATGGATTTACATGAAATTTTACCCAATGTTATAGGAAAATCCTTATCCCACTCTTCTTCAGGAAGAAACCTTTTTAAAACTATAGCAAGCTATTGGCAAATCTTAGCTAAGATAAAACAATCAAATGTATACCTAGGTAACCTTAGTGGTTGGTCTTCAAAACCCCCAACCTTGATATATGTAAACCTAGGAAATTGAATATAATAGCTCCCATCCTTAGTTACCAATCCTTGGGCTTCCAAACTAATCCTTTTATCAGTGACATCGGTTAGCTCAAAACATAGTTTTCCCATGAATGTGTCATGCACTCTCCTGTAATTTTTGACAACCTTATCCTTCCATAGAATTGGATAATATTCATACACACACATATCTTCAACCTAGGTTTCATGTGGCATTCTGTGCCATTGTCTACTACAGGCTAAACAATACATGAGATAGGAAGACATGAAGAAACCACTACCAGTCAATTTAGAGGTATTGAGATGTTCTCTCAGGGAACTAGTAATTAACTAGGCCCAATCTAGGAGTTGCATTCCTTATAGAATGATTTGAACATAAAAATACAATCAGTCATAAAAATATAAGCAACTTGAGACCCTCTTACTCTATGCAGCATCACCATCAGGTCGCTAATTTAAGGGCGGACATGGGTTCTGTTAAATTTCTTAGGCAAACATGAACCCCCTCTTTGTGGGTTCAACAACCAGCTCTTAGCTATTGAGGTATGGTTTACATCTTTATTTTCATTGAATTTTATAATGGACTATGCAGGAGAAAAAGAAGAGAATGCATTCTCTGGGATTTGCCGAGCTTGTGTCACTATTTCCCTATTAACTAGCATTTTGATGCTACCATCCTTCTTTTTTATTGTTTCAGTTCATGCATCATAACTTTGTATGCATTCAAGAATCATCTCTAGGCACACAACAATGGGAGGAAAAGTCATCGTAGAACACAAACCACTATGTAGGATTTCTAGAGCTAGTGTACCTTCTAAGGAATTCAAAAGATGAGATGGAAAGTCCTCAATATCATAGTCTTCTAGGTCAATGTCTGATACTATAGGACCATCACATACTAAACTCTTAATATTCCCAAACATATGAAAAACTGACCTCATATTGTAGAAATTAATCCTTTATTCACATTGCAGACTATTGAATTTTGAAAATATCACAGGAGTAACAACCAAACTCACCTCTTTTCTATAGAAGATTTTGACCATAAGAGCTCCCAAATTCTACCTCTGCACACTAGCTTCTGAAAAACACTTAGGCATTTGAAGAAAAAAATGGAAGGATATAACTTAAATAGAACGGCGAGAGCACCTCAATTAATTGAAAATCCTTCACAATGAATGCTGCATGGATTTGATTTGACATTTTGTACAAGAGATCCATAATTACCATTAAAAAAATTGTGAGGTCATTAAAGATAATGATTATTCCACACATCTAGAGCGTACTTAACAAATTTTGACCATAATTAGCATTTAATGTCATTCCCTTGTGAGCTCCGCTACTTAGCTATCATTAAATTCTCTCTCTTTTCCTAACTTCCTCAGATTCTTCTAAACAAGAAAGAACATAGTTCATGGGAGTTTAACACCGTTCAAGTCTGTTCAATACTATTCAATGTTTAAAAACTTTTGAGTTAGCTCAATTGATAATTCACATGCTTGGGAACATTCATGAACAAAGAACCATTTTGATTCAGTCTCCTTCAGTGCCAGCGGCAGGAGAATTTATTTCTTTATCAACCTGTCCTGACTTCACAAAAGATGCAAATTATGTGAACATCCTTGAATGGGTATGAACACCATTCAAGTCTATTCAAAGGTGTTCAAGGGTGTTCAAGAAGAAAAAAGCTCGCAAAATTCTGAGAGACTAAAGACACAAATAGGAACTCAAAAATGATGAATGTATATGATACGTATTTAGGGGAGGAAACTTTGATAAAAGACAAGGTTTTAACATGAAGCCATAATCAAAGAATAAAAGGGCCAGACTCAAACTGGGACTAGCAATTACCACGCACCAAGTAAAGTTATAGCTGATAATTCATATATACCGAGTGTTAGTAATTTACTGGGTGATGAATTCGGTGTATACCAAGAAAAATAGAAAAGACATAAAAGTTTGTAATGGCACATAATACAAGGTAAATGGTTTACATCAAGCTAGAAAATGGTTTACATTGATTGAGGTGAAGATTAAATATAGATAAAATCATTAAATGATTGATGATCCCTATGTGATGATGTTTTAGGTTATTCATTTGGATCGTATATCTTAGGTTTTCTAAATGATGCCATAACCCTAATTAGGTCAAAATATTTTTATATAAGAACTGTCAAGATGTCATTTTAACATGTAAGACACATGAAGTAGCTAACTATATAGACATTTGAAGATCATACATGATTTTAAAGTTAAAGTTTTGATAGAGCATTCAAGGATTGAATTGGTATCAGATCAGAAGGCAATCAAGAAAAATTCATAAAGGAAATCTACCACAATAAGGTGATAGAAGTTAAGTACTTATTGGATCTAAAATTAGGCAAAGTGATTTTCCACACATAGATCAAATCTACTATTAATTTCTAACAATTGTGACACACTTAAATCTCTTTACATAGTAGACCTAACAAGTCATTTTTTAAACCTCTTAACTGAGTCCACACTTAACAATGTTTCTTAAATCCTTTACTAGGTAGATCCTTAAAAATCTTTATTATTACTCATAATAGGATAAGATCATCAGAAGTGATCAAACATTGTAGACTTAACTAAAAAAAAATATTACTGCAGTTAGTGAAGCTTTATGGGTGTCATCCCTAGCACATTTTTTACCTTCTAACAAGAGTTTCTATGATACCAAAATACTTATGTATTGTGTATGAAGTTTCATGGATGTTTACATGTTATATTAGAAAG
Organism: Chamaecyparis obtusa; assembly: GCA_027943335.1. NCBI lineage: Eukaryota > Viridiplantae > Streptophyta > Pinopsida > Cupressales > Cupressaceae > Chamaecyparis > Chamaecyparis obtusa. The sequence goes on from BSBK01005640.1 coordinate 5,933, forward strand.
AATTTCTATTTTTAGTGATGTTATGAATGAATGAAAAGATAACATGTTATTTAATTAATGAGTTACATTATTCGAGGGATTTATTTGAATTTTTTTTCAGGTTACTTAATCACCCCTCCCCTCTCAGTAACTCACCTTTCCATAATCCCAACAATTGGTATCATAGCTAGTTCTCTTGTTGAGGAAGTTTAATAACATAAGAGGAAAAGATCTTAAAGATGGAAAGGTATAAGCTTGATAAGCCTATTGGAAATAAGAAATTGGAGATGTATAGTCTCATGGAATAGCTTAATGATATTAAGGAACAACTGAGAGAGTCACTGATCAAAAGGAATGAATTGGCATTTCATCATAATGAGAGTGATTATAAGGAATAAGAGATAGAAGAATTATTTGAAGGGCTTGGGAGCATATATGATGTATCTGAAGGAACTATATCAGATATATCTGAAATGAATTAACACCATACTAAATAAGTGAAAGAACTAAAAATTGGAAAAGAGACTCAAATGGTAAGAATGATTGAAGTTATAAACAACACAAGACTAGTTGATCAAGAAAGGAATATGTCTATTGAAGATAGAAGATAAATGACTAAAAATTTGGAAGAGAAAGAATCTGAAATACTAAGGCTTACCAAGAATCACTTTGAAATTTCCAATCAAATGGTTGTCATGAGTTAGGAAATCAATAGAGTAAACAATGAACTTGCTAGAAAACTAGAAGATACTGGTGAATTAAGGGAAGAGAATGAAGTAAGGATGCAACAAAAACATAATGAGATGATAAAGAAAATTGAAAAAAGTACCCAAAGGATGGATGAATTCCATATAGTTAGAGGAGAGTGTACAACACCACTAGTTTAGGTTATACCGAGCAGGGAGAGTCATCACAAAAAGTTGAACAAAAGAATTCCTATACAAATACAAGGCCAAAGAAGCTCTCATGATATCATTGTGGTAAACCAAGTCACACATAAAATGTCTATAGAAGTAAAGATAAAGGTATTCTTAACTCCACTCATAAATTTGATGGTAATTGTTATAATTGCAACAAATATGGACATGAAGCATATGAGTGTAGATAAAAGTTGAATAAGTCACCTAAGAGGCACTCTGTGGAAAATAATTATCGCACTTGCAACAAGCATGGACATATATCATAGGAATGTAGGACAAAGATGAAACAAGTTTGGAAACCAAAAAGATAAAATAACACCTATCGACTAAGAAGGAAAAGTAATTCTTATACTTGGCATTACAACACATGGGTTAATTGTACAACATATGGTAGGTATCGTCATATTGCATAAAATTGTATGAGATTACACTAGAGATGAAAATCTATAAAATGGAAAAATTATGGAATGACATGTCTGTACTATCACAAGGTCAGTCATTTAAGTAAAGATTGTAGAGACCGTGCACCAGAACTGAATGGTGATATTAATGAAAATACCATTGATGGAACCAGAAGGAAAATGAGTAGAATGTGGAGAAGATCAACTGAAGATAATGTAGCGAAAAGAAAAAAAGTTAGTGATACCTCATCCTTTGGGTTAGGTGATTTCATCACCTCTGCCTAAGAAAATCAAGTAATTATGGGAACTTAATTTTAATTAATTATATCTCATAATATTTTCTCATATCTATTTTATGAATACCAAATCAAAATGAAATAAGATGTACTAGGTTATTATATGTTTTGAACTTGAAATGAGTATAGTCAGTAAAAGTGTGACCGAGTGAAAGTTTGTTAGTCAGTGAAAGTGATAAGGTTAACTAGGTTTCATATTCAACCAAGCAATTGGTAGTGTTCACCAAGCTAAGGTTTCAAAAGGAGATAAGTAAATGATTTATTTTTAAGAAAGTTGTGGTTAGTGAAGCATTTAATGTAAATTTTTTAAGAAGGAACAATTTTTAGGTATAAATACACATCAAGCTAACTCATTGTTTAGATAGTGAACCAGAGAAAAACTAGAGTGAAAAGAGAAATATTTGTGAGAAGAGATTCCAAGCCATCTATAATTATTTGAGCATTTCACAAATAGTTTGGAAGCAATTCAAGTAAGTTATAAGAAAAGTGATCTATTTAAATACATTTTTTGTGCAGCGCTAATTTTGTTATCAGCAATGGTATCCTCATCAAAGACTATTCAATCCAAAGACATTAGTGAGAATAAGGTTGCCTTGTTTAAGTCTATGACTTATGAAGAGCCAAAATATAAATTGCACCCTGAGGTTGCATCAAAAGTTGATGAAAGGTGCATTCTCAATCATATCACCTAGGATTTTGTTGATACAGGACATTTGGTCTTATATTCATTACAAGATCAGTGAAATTGGCAATTTTGAGTTGCAATTAACTTACCAAGAGTTATGTGTAGATGATAAATTGAAGGATGAACATACTCATCTAGAGATTAAAGGTTTAACCAATGCCCTTCACTTCCTAAAAGTATTCAAGACCGAGTGGACCATGGTTGTACTTAGCTGAGTATGGGAGGGAAAAATGTTGCTGGATGAATTGGTTAAAATATCAAAGGAAATTATTCACATGTTCACCGGTTATCTTGTGTGTGATAAAGAGAAAGCCCTAAGAAACCCACTAAGACGTGAAATTGATAAATTGACAGGAGCCAAATGGGATGGAAGAGGTATGTGGATTAACACAATCTATGACCCTAAAACTAGATTTGGAGCATATGTAATTGTTTATAACATATTCCAATCTAGCACACCGAAAAATGTTCCTTGTGGAGCTATTGACCTAGCATACAAGATAGTGAAGAGAGTTCTACAATTAGACCTCGTCGAGTTAATGCTAAGGTGACTTGAAGAAAACATGAGGACAATCTGACTTGCGAAGACAAAGACTTGCTAGTTTATATCATTATTAGTTGTAATACCCCAAAAATGGGCTATAAGTTCATTAACCTCCTATATCGACACATCGAATGAAATCAACATCAAAGTCCTAACCTAAGGCACATCTGAACATCATCAAATCCTAATTGATTATCTCAAATTTTGCATCGGGGAATATTCCTAGTAATATTCCTAATCATCATAATTATCTTTAATTTAATAGTTATTTGGCGATAAATCCTATTTATCCTAAAGTTTGATTAATTGAATATTCTCAATATTTAATTAATTAGATCTAATACTGTCACTTAATTATTTAATTGAATTTAATTATATTTATTCCTAATTATTATTATTTAAATTTGACAATAAATCAAAATTCCTATCATTAATTGATTAAATTCTTATTTAATTGATTAAAGCAAGTTGTCATATTTAATGATATTATTTTTGGAATAGAAGTTTTATTTAATAATTGATTAACCCATAAATCAATTGTTTTATTTTTAAAATCAATTAAGTTGGAAATAAATCACTTTATTTATTTATTTAATTCATAATTATTATGCACATTCAAAAAGTAGTTCAACTTGAAATCAGAAAATCAATTCAAGTTGTTTTAAAAATAAACTCAACTCTAAATTGAGTTAAAAAGCTATTTTTACATGCTTTTGCATGATTTTGTGAATTATTTATTCTTAATTCTTTGATAACTCAAAAATCAACCTAATTTTATCTGAGTGATTTATGGCTTTTTCCATGCACCTCCAAAGCCCTAGATTTCTATAAAACCAAGGCTCAGCTCTTCAATCTCATATCTTAGAATTTGCAAACTTATGCTGGCGAATTGGTGTTTGAAGAATTGGAGCTTCTTTGCGAATCATCAACTTTGTGAGATCATTCATATTTTAGCATATCATTGTTAGATTAATTGCATTGCATATCATTTTTTCATATAGAATAGATTTCATATCATTTTTCATCTTATTGCATCTAAAATCCAAAAAAATTAGATTAATTTGCATCTAATTCATATCTAGATTTTGCATTCAAATCCATCGTTTAGGTGTTGTCAAGGTCACTGATCTCGGTCCAATCTAAGAATACATACTCGCATCTATTTGAAGGCACTAAATCACCTGGTTAGATTAGTTTTCATTTCATTGCACGATTTCAATTTCAACTAACCTCTAATGTTTTACTGAAGTGTTGTGTCTATAGCTAGGTACAAAATTCACACACATTTTTGGCACCCACCGTGGGGCCCTGAAATGGGTTTCCATTCAATTTCTAGCAATTTCTATCATCTTCTTCTCATTTTTTGTTCCAAGCTACAATTTTTAATCTATCTATATAGTTATCATACGAGTTTTGTTAGAAACTCATACCAGGAGATACCCACTATCGTATGATAGTTTATTTGATCGAGAATCATACCATCAAGATCACTAAATTGTTTGGAATCTCAATTGTCGTATGATCTAGTACCCAGTGTTGTACAAGTTTCTAGACTATTGTCTGGGAGATGACCCACTATCGTATGAGTTTTATTGCTAGATTTCAATTGTCGTTTCATTTTTTTGGTCAGTTTTCCAAATTTATTTTTCTAATTTGGACTAACAACTAACATTAACGATTGAAACTTGTTGTTTTTTATTGATTTTTGCTAGTTTTGATTGGAAAAAGCATGAGAATTGCTAAAAATAGGTAAGAATCTACTAAGCACATTGCGAGGAATTCAGGTAATCCTTTCAGCTAATAACATTTTGATTTGGATTAAAAAGAACTCTTGTGTGTCAAGCTTGTGTGACCTTTTATTGCTTTCGTATCACATATTTCATTTGGGCTATAAAAATGAACATAGATTTTCTTTTCAGCATCTTTGTTACACATAGTAAATAGGCCCTATGAACACTATTCATGGCTCTTGAGAGAGTGGGTTTCCAATGAAACTCTTCTTAATGAAGGAACCCTTGTAGGTAGGGAGGTTACTAAGAGTCTCACGTTCTACTAGATTTGTGTGTCTTCAGCTTCTAATTGATACATTCTCTCTCCAGAGAGGTTGATAGATCATGAGTAGTTGACATCATAGATCTTTGTGAGATAATCTTGGTCTTAGCGTGTTAGATTAATCTGTCTGCTTTGTTTGGGTTAAAAGTGAAAAGGCTAGAGGACTATGCTCTACTCCCTTTTTGGGTAGTACCAGAAACTCAGATCATTAAATCTGGAACCAGTCTCCATGTGGTATATTTTGTGAGTCACCTTTAGAGAGGGTTAACCATAGTGGACATTCCCTTAATTGGGTCAACCACATTGATGAAACCTCAAGTGGTAATAGCCATTTTTTCCGTGGTAGTGACAACCGCTATATAAATGTCCTCGTGGAAGAAATCTCCATAGGTGTGGTCTCTTGTTGGGCTATCAAATCTCCCTATCATCTCCTAATTGATTAAATTCTTAGACTATGTCAAAACCCTGGTGCACTTGGATTGGAGTTCACCCTCTTGAGATCACAAAATTTTTAGAGTCAGACCATTACTAAAAACCCTAGTGAGGCCAAATTTTCATTTTCTAGGGATATGTGCGTTATTGCAAAACTTTTTGGAACATACACTGTTAGCACTCCTAGGAATTAGCACAATTTAATCACTTGATTGTTCATGCATAAGGTTGCTTTGTCCCGTGTTCATTGTTTTCAGTTGTTCTTGAAATCACTTGCTTGTTGTTTTGCGTGCTTGTTTATCTATCTAGTTACTAATAACGAATCAATTCGCTACAATCTTCAAATCTAGACAAACAATTTTGTGAACAATCTAAAATTGAAAACCTCAAGAATTAAAAAATCTAATGTCAAACACCTTTTTGGAGTCAAAAGTCATTTTGTAAAGTCAGAAAGTCATACGACTTTTGGCTATTGTCATTTCAGAACCCCCAGATTATCATATGGTATCAGGTACATTATTGTACGATTTTTGTTGCCAGTCAATTTCAAAAGTCAAAATTCCTGCAATCAACTATCATGCAAGTTTGACAACTATCATATGAGTTTTTCAATTGTCATTTCATGCTATACCCACTGTCATACGAGCTTGTAGAAAGTCATTTGGGAAATTTTGAAAATTTGTCAGAAAGTTGTCAGAACTGTCAGAGACCTAGCTTTTCTAGCCTATTTCCAGAATCTATCAAGAAAATCACTATGTTAGGAATAGAGCAGAAAATACTGAGAATCCAATCATTTTCCTAAAGTGGCCTTTTGAATCTGATTTAGCCTTATGTTTAATCGATTTGAGTCTTTATCATCTTGTGTCAAAACCTTGTCATAACTATCAATCTTCAATCAATCATCAAAATGGCTAAGTGTTGTGAACTCGTGTCCGCTATCTTTTCGGAATCCACCCATACATCCAGGGCACAGTCTCCTTCATTTACATCTAATCCAAGCTTCAATCAACCAAACCTTGACAAGGTTGCGTCATTTGATCTTCTTGAATTAGATTTTTCTTTAGTTGCCTTCATCACATTCTTTTGTTTCACCTAAGGTTAATGGTGGAAACTAGAGCTTCCTCTCACAAGAAATGTGGAGAAGTATCCCATACTTTACCTATAACCACTCTCCAAGCTCCAACTCTTGAGTAACTCTACAATTTTGGTCTTTACAAAGATGATGGTCTTGGCAACCTTCAATTGAAATCTGGTTACATTCCTCCTTCATCAACTCATGGAGGTAATCAACAAAGTCCTCCTCAATCTATCCCAGGGAAAACTCCTACCATGTCTCAAGCAGGGACAAACTTTGGCTCTCAAAGAGCTCAATCTCAACATGGTGCAGATGAGGAACCCACACCTAAAGAAATTGCTCAATATCAAAATGATGATAATTTCAAACGAATGATGAAGCATTTCTTGAAAGAAGATAGAGAATCATACTTTTTACAATTAGCTCACCAAGGAGCTAAACTTCCTCCCAACTTTAATTTTGAAGATATCATTACGCATGAGGAAGAAAATCCACTCATAGCTATGATGAAATAGATGCATGCCATGCAAGTCAAACATAATAACCTTGAGAAAGAAAAGGAACCCAAGGAGCTCTCCATGGAGGCTCTATGTCCTTTTCCATTTGACAAAGACTTTTACATGCCACCATTCCCAAAAAGAGTAGAGATGCCAAAATATGATAAGTATGATGGACACTCTGATCCTCAAGATCATGTCAGAGAATTCTATACACAATCTGTGGAGTTCATGCACAAACCAACCTATCTGATGCATCTCTTTCCTTGATCTCTGGGAGGAGAAGCCATTCATTGGTTCTCTAGATTGTCTTCTACTATCAAAACTTTTGAGGAGTTGATCAAATTGTTCTATCAGCAATACTCCTACAACATTCAACATCCAATCACCATGATTGATATCTCTAATCTCAAGCAATATCCAGGTGAACCATTCCTAACATTTCTCAAAAGATGGAGGAAGAAATTCTCTCTATATGCTAGGCCTATTCTAGAAACTGTGAAACTAGAAATCTTCATCAATAATCTTATTCCAGAGATCAACTACCCTTTACAAATGCAAGATCATACATCTTTTGATAAGATGGAAGACAATGTGATCAAACTTGAAAAATTACATGTGAAAAAAGGAGAAATCACACTTCAAAAGGACAAGTACGAATCAGGCTCCAGTTCTAAAGACTAAAGCAAAAATTGGAACAAGAATAAAGCCATCGTCATAGATGGTATTGTTGATACTATCCATGCCCCATCAAAGGTACCAACTTTCAATCTAACTATTGGCACCCAAGCCATCAAAGCCTCAGATAAAAAGGTGTCTGAACCTATTATACACTAAGTTTGCACCTTTTTCTCAAGCTCTCTTGGTCTTGATAACTCAGTATAACATGGGAATCATCTCTGGGTTGTGGGACCTTTTCTAACTGTGATGAGACCTCTAGGTTGTAGGCCGGTTCCTCTTGGATAATCACCTTAATTTTCTTTTAGACATGAAAGTAAAACTTTTGAAGGGAAAGGGATACAAGGAATGCTTGTAAGGGAAATGACTTGAAAGAAAACTACCTACTAGGTGATGCACCGAAACTAGGGTTTGGATCTCAGTATGTAGGAATGAGATCAATGAAAAGCTCAGGCCTAGTAGGTCACAACTTATTGAATAGGCTTGCATAAATATTTCATAAGAGGGCCTGAGCATAAGGCACAACCTATGACCTACAAACAGACATTCACTTCTACAACTTGGTGTAGGATTGAGACAAGACTATTAAGGGGGCTGAGATATACCCAAAAGAACATCTAAATCATATCAAACACAGTAACACACAAAATTGTAGAAAGGAAGAGGGATCAGGAACCCTCAAATAATCACTAAAAACATGCATATACTTTGATCCAATAAGAGATAATCTGAAAAAAGGAAGCATAGGGACATGAAGGATTGTCACAAAATACCTTTGTAATATTTGAATCATCAATGGGATAAATACAACTATATAAGCCAGAGGGTAGAAATGATACCATAGATGGCCTTTAAGAAAAGATGAATTTTCTTCTACAAATTGTCCAACTCTTTCCTCCTAAAAGCTCTAAAGCAATATATACATACTCTTGCACGCAGGCAAGAGTCAAAAACCTAACTAGGGTTACAAGATTTTACATAAAATATTCAAACCCTAAGTCTGTCATCTTTGATCATAAATGTATGTCCTGCAAATATCTCAACTGATCAAATATTCATTATTGAGTGTCCATTCCTATACTGCATCAACTCGCGGACAAGCAACCTGGACTCATCTGCCTTGCTGCACAAAAGTCCCACCATGAATGCACTAGTTGGTACTTTTTTAGGACAAGAAATGACCCAAGACCACCACCCAGACCTCTCTCATCATCTCCCCTTAACTAGAAATGTCCTAGAGACATAAATTTCCTGAGCTACCTCACTGCTCGCCATCTGCAAATCAGATACGAGCAAAAAAACTCTCAGACACATTTGAATTTTTTGAAAAACCAATGGCTAATCGGTCATTTTAAAATGTGTCTGTCAATATTTCTTCTTTCCCGACAAACAAGCGGCCTAGATTGACCTGGCAACAATTTATAAAACCCTTGAACGGTCAAAAATCCATCTTGGCATGTTTGGACCAATGAGAATCGAGCCCTTCCTCCTTTAAGTCATTCAGTGACAATGCTACTGAAGACCTCCTCTAAGTCACAAAATCTTTTCCTTCTCTGCCAATTTATTTAGAGATTCAGTGAACAAAGCATTCATTGAATTGCTAAGTTGTTTGGAGCACCGCCAAATCATTTCATGAATGAGCAAACATGTGAAACTCATTGGGACCGCCAAATACTCTATCAAACCTGGGCCCAAACTTTCCACTTGGAAATCTTTCATTCACTTTGGATGCTTCACAGGCACACACCTCGGAAAATCCCTCTGACATAGACCCATGAAAGATAACATCCTAATCTAATGGCGGGCGCAAGATCTCAAAGCTTGAAAATACTCCTTACGCTCACACACCCGCTGTTAGATTTCTTTTAACATCCAATCACCATGATTGATATCTCTAATCTCAAGCAATATCCAGGTGAACCATTCCTAACATTTCTCAAAAGATGGAGGAAGAAATTCTCTCTATATGCTAGGCCTATTCTAGAAACTGTGAAACTAGAAATCTTCATCAATAATCTTATTCCAGAGATCAACTACCCTTTACAAATGCAAGATCATACATCTTTTGATAAGATGGAAGACAATGTGATCAAACTTGAAAAATTACATGTGAAAAAAGGAGAAATCACACTTCAAAAGGACAAGTACGAATCAGGCTCCAGTTCTAAAGACTAAAGCAAAAATTGGAACAAGAATAAAGCCATCGTCATAGATGGTATTGTTGATACTATCCATGCCCCATCAAAGGTACCAACTTTCAATCTAACTATTGGCACCCAAGCCATCAAAGCCTCAGATAAAAAGGTGTCTGAACCTATTATACACTAAGTTTGCACCTTTTTCTCAAGCTCTCTTGGTCTTGATAACTCAGTATAACATGGGAATCATCTCTGGGTTGTGGGAACTTTTCTAACTGTGATGAGACCTCTAGGTTGTAGGCCGGTTCCTCTTGGATAATCACCTTAATTTTCTTTTAGACATGAAAGTAAAACTTTTGAAGGGAAAGGGATACAAGGAATGCTTGTAAGGGAAATGACTTGAAAGAAAACTACCTACTAGGTGATGCACCGAAACTAGGGTTTGGATCTCAGTATGTAGGAATGAGATCAATGAAAAGCTCAGGCCTAGTAGGTCACAACTTATTGAATAGGCTTGCATAAATATTTCATAAGAGGGCCTGAGCATAAGGCACAACCTATGACCTACAAACAGACATTCACTTCTACAACTTGGTGTAGGATTGAGACAAGACTATTAAGGGGGCTGAGATATACCCAAAAGAACATCTAAATCATATCAAACACAGTAACACACAAAATTGTAGAAAGGAAGAGGGATCAGGAACCCTCAAATAATCACTAAAAACATGCATATACTTTGATCCAATAAGAGATAATCTGAAAAAAGGAAGCATAGGGACATGAAGGATTGTCACAAAATACCTTTGTAATATTTGAATCATCAATGGGATAAATACAACTATATAAGCCAGAGGGTAGAAATGATACCATAGATGGCCTTTAAGAAAAGATGAATTTTCTTCTACAAATTGTCCAACTCTTTCCTCCTAAAAGCTCTAAAGCAATATATACATACTCTTGCACGCAGGCAAGAGTCAAAAACCTAACTAGGGTTACAAGATTTTACATAAAATATTCAAACCCTAAGTCTGTCATCTTTGATCATAAATGTATGTCCTGCAAATATCTCAACTGATCAAATATTCATTATTGAGTGTCCATTCCTATACTGCATCAACTCGCGGACAAGCAACCTGGACTCATCTGCCTTGCTGCACAAAAGTCCCACCATGAATGCACTAGTTGGTACTTTTTTAGGACAAGAAATGACCCAAGACCACCACCCAGACCTCTCTCATCATCTCCCCTTAACTAGAAATGTCCTAGAGACATAAATTTCCTGAGCTACCTCACTGCTCGCCATCTGCAAATCAGATACGAGCAAAAAAACTCTCAGACACATTTGAATTTTTTGAAAAACCAATGGCTAATCGGTCATTTTAAAATGTGTCTGTCAATATTTCTTCTTTCCCGACAAACAAGCGGCCTAGATTGACCTGGCAACAATTTATAAAACCCTTGAACGGTCAAAAATCCATCTTGGCATGTTTGGACCAATGAGAATCGAGCCCTTCCTCCTTTAAGTCATTCAGTGACAATGCTACTGAAGACCTCCTCTAAGTCACAAAATCTTTTCCTTCTCTGCCAATTTATTTAGAGATTCAGTGAACAAAGCATTCATTGAATTGCTAAGTTGTTTGGAGCACCGCCAAATCATTTCATGAATGAGCAAACATGTGAAACTCATTGGGACCGCCAAATACTCTATCAAACCTGGGCCCAAACTTTCCACTTGGAAATCTTTCATTCACTTTGGATGCTTCACAGGCACACACCTCGGAAAATCCCTCTGACATAGACCCATGAAAGATAACATCCTAATCTAATGGCGGGCGCAAGATCTCAAAGCTTGAAAATACTCCTTACGCTCACACACCCGCTGTTAGATTTCTTTTAACATCCAATCACCATGATTGATATCTCTAATCTCAAGCAATATCCAGGTGAACCATTCCTAACATTTCTCAAAAGATGGAGGAAGAAATTCTCTCTATATGCTAGGCCTATTCTAGAAACTGTGAAACTAGAAATCTTCATCAATAATCTTATTCCAGAGATCAACTACCCTTTACAAATGCAAGATCATACATCTTTTGATAAGATGGAAGACAATGTGATCAAACTTGAAAAATTACATGTGAAAAAAGGAGAAATCACACTTCAAAAGGACAAGTACGAATCAGGCTCCAGTTCTAAAGACTAAAGCAAAAATTGGAACAAGAATAAAGCCATCGTCATAGATGGTATTGTTGATACTATCCATGCCCCATCAAAGGTACCAACTTTCAATCTAACTATTGGCACCCAAGCCATCAAAGCCTCAGATAAAAAGGTGTCTGAACCTATTATACACTAAGTTTGCACCTTTTTCTCAAGCTCTCTTGGTCTTGATAACTCAGTATAACATGGGAATCATCTCTGGGTTGTGGGAACTTTTCTAACTGTGATGAGACCTCTAGGTTGTAGGCCGGTTCCTCTTGGATAATCACCTTAATTTTCTTTTAGACATGAAAGTAAAACTTTTGAAGGGAAAGGGATACAAGGAATGCTTGTAAGGGAAATGACTTGAAAGAAAACTACCTACTAGGTGATGCACCGAAACTAGGGTTTGGATCTCAGTATGTAGGAATGAGATCAATGAAAAGCTCAGGCCTAGTAGGTCACAACTTATTGAATAGGCTTGCATAAATATTTCATAAGAGGGCCTGAGCATAAGGCACAACCTATGACCTACAAACAGACATTCACTTCTACAACTTGGTGTAGGATTGAGACAAGACTATTAAGGGGGCTGAGATATACCCAAAAGAACATCTAAATCATATCAAACACAGTAACACACAAAATTGTAGAAAGGAAGAGGGATCAGGAACCCTCAAATAATCACTAAAAACATGCATATACTTTGATCCAATAAGAGATAATCTGAAAAAAGGAAGCATAGGGACATGAAGGATTGTCACAAAATACCTTTGTAATATTTGAATCATCAATGGGATAAATACAACTATATAAGCCAGAGGGTAGAAATGATACCATAGATGGCCTTTAAGAAAAGATGAATTTTCTTCTACAAATTGTCCAACTCTTTCCTCCTAAAAGCTCTAAAGCAATATATACATACTCTTGCACGCAGGCAAGAGTCAAAAACCTAACTAGGGTTACAAGATTTTACATAAAATATTCAAACCCTAAGTCTGTCATCTTTGATCATAAATGTATGTCCTGCAAATATCTCAACTGATCAAATATTCATTATTGAGTGTCCATTCCTATACTGCATCAACTCGCGGACAAGCAACCTGGACTCATCTGCCTTGCTGCACAAAAGTCCCACCATGAATGCACTAGTTGGTACTTTTTTAGGACAAGAAATGACCCAAGACCACCACCCAGACCTCTCTCATCATCTCCCCTTAACTAGAAATGTCCTAGAGACATAAATTTCCTGAGCTACCTCACTGCTCGCCATCTGCAAATCAGATACGAGCAAAAAAACTCTCAGACACATTTGAATTTTTTGAAAAACCAATGGCTAATCGGTCATTTTAAAATGTGTCTGTCAATATTTCTTCTTTCCCGACAAACAAGCGGCCTAGATTGACCTGGCAACAATTTATAAAACCCTTGAACGGTCAAAAATCCATCTTGGCATGTTTGGACCAATGAGAATCGAGCCCTTCCTCCTTTAAGTCATTCAGTGACAATGCTACTGAAGACCTCCTCTAAGTCACAAAATCTTTTCCTTCTCTGCCAATTTATTTAGAGATTCAGTGAACAAAGCATTCATTGAATTGCTAAGTTGTTTGGAGCACCGCCAAATCATTTCATGAATGAGCAAACATGTGAAACTCATTGGGACCGCCAAATACTCTATCAAACCTGGGCCCAAACTTTCCACTTGGAAATCTTTCATTCACTTTGGATGCTTCACAGGCACACACCTCGGAAAATCCCTCTGACATAGACCCATGAAAGATAACATCCTAATCTAATGGCGGGCGCAAGATCTCAAAGCTTGAAAATACTCCTTACGCTCACACACCCGCTGTTAGATTTCTTTTAACCAGAACCCCCTCTGACACACTGGACTGACTGGAAATCTTTGTTAGCACCACACAGACCAATTATAGTTGAGCAAGTCAGCATACCTAAGAGACAGACCCATGATCTATAGAAAGAACATCAGATGGTTGTCACTAAACTGCTGACTTAAAAAGTGTACATCTTATCCCAGCGACGTAGCGAAAACCACAAGATCCTTCTATGCTTTATCCTTCTAAAAGGATCAGGACCCACCGACATGTTCCAGTTCATCACCATGTGGACCAATTGGATGAGAGCACGTCAGAAAGATAGGACCCACCAAACAAAGCTCTGACGAAAAATCAAGATCGACAGTCGGCGCAAGATCTGATGCTCTGACACAAACCTATGAGAACACATGCCAGCCATGGATCTTGCTAACTAGGAACCTTAGTTATCTGAGACCACCAAAATATTTAAGCGACCACATGACTGAAAGGAAGATAACCTCCCATTGAATCGTTGACTGTTATGGACTTAACTGCTGAACTTTGGGCTATTACGTGAACAAAGCATTTGCAGAATCGCTAAATAAAAGATAACGTCACCAGAGAACTTAGCGGTCACATGACTAAAGAGAAGCTAATGTTCACCAGGTCACAGGATATTTTGCAGTGACCAGGAAATAATCAGTGATTATGAGAATCATTGTATTTGCTAAGTCACGAGCAGAAAAGTCAACCGCTGGAAAGAAAAGGAGAACTGACGACTGGGCCAAAAGATTAAAGTGCACATGTAGAAAAGAGGACTTAAGTGGCCGAGATAAAGTAACTACAAATTAGAACAAAGGCTTAGGGTTTGTAGGGCCCTTTGGAATTTTTTGGATATAACGGCTACTTTTTCAAACTTTTCAACTGCAGACCAGGGAGATAACAAATTTGCAGAGGCCAGAGAACAGGGGATAAATCCATGAAAATTTTAGGGATGGTAGACAAGATGAAAACAGAGACCTGGGGATGATTTTCAGCCAAATTTGCATGCACAGGGAAATTATGGTAATATTTTGGTGATTTCTGCTAGATGTCAGCCTGCTAGACATGGAAAACCAGTGGCCTTGACATATTCACTGGGCATGGGGTCATTATAGGAACAAAATTTCTCACAGGGAGACAAAATTGGAACTAGAGAAACAAACTTGTGCACAGACACTTCTTGAAAAGTAGGAAACTAACCAAGAAAGTAGGGAAAGAAAGCAGGGAAACCTATATACAAAAGGTTACAAAGAGGGATTAACCTCAAAATAGGGTTTCAAGTGGAAACCATTTACTGAGATAGGTAGGGAAACTCCTTCCATAGCTGAAAGCTGAAAAGCATTGGGCCCCTTAAACTCTATTATAACAAATGGTCCACCCCAAAAAGAGTCAAATTTTGTGTGCCTACCAGGTCTGGATCTGAATTCATCCCATTTGATAACTACATTCCCAACCTTGAAATTTCTGACTCTAGCTCTCTTATCAAAATTCTTCTTTGTCTAAAATTGATATAATTCCATATCTTTCATGGATTTATCTCCGAGTTCTTCCAATTCCATCAATTGAGCATATCTGATATGTAAGGGATCTTCTTCCTCAAACAGGGAATATTGAGTAGCTAATTCCAGAGCTGGCAATTCAGTTGAAATGGACAACTTAGCCTCTTTTCCATACACTAACATGTAAGTAGAATTACCAATGATTTTGTTTGGGGTAATTCTATCTAACCACAAGGCAGACCTCAGCTTTGTATGCCAATCTCTCTGATTGTCTTGGAGGGTCTTCTTGATTATTCTGATCAGATTCTTGTTTGTTGATTCTCCTAAGCCATTTCCTTGGGGGTAATAATTGGAGCTGGTACTCAGATAGATGCCATTCTTGACTGTGCACTCTGAGACTTTGAGGCCTGTGAATGCTAAGGCATTATCTAAGATTATGGAATCTGGAATGCCAAACCTGTAGATTAAATCATCATAAAAGCTTAGGACAGAACTCTCATTGGCTTTTTTCAATGCAATTGCCTTCGTCCATCTAGTGAAGTAATCAATTGTAGTAATTATCCATTTATGTCCTGCACTAGATGGAGGATTAATCATTCCAATAAAATCTATACCCCACTTCATGAAGGGCTTCTCTATTCTCATTGGTTGTAGGGGCAAGGCTGCAAGCCTTTCTTTTCCTACAAACATGGCACACTTGATCCATTTTCTAACATAATCATGACTATTCTTAAAGATAGATGGCCAATAGTATCCAGCCCTCATGATCTTAAAAGCAGTAGTCCTAGGAGAAAAGTGACTTCCAGAAGGTCCATCATGAAACTCAAATAGGATGTCTGCTACCTTTTCTGAATCTATGCATCTTAAAAGGACACCACTGTGATCCTTTCTAAAAAGAACATCATTTATCAGAACAAAAGGAATACATTGTAACCTATAATACCTTCTTTTTGCTAAATCCAAACCTGCAGGACATTGTCCTATCTTCAAATAATTGATCATACTAGGCAACCAACTCATTTCCCTATCTTGTTCTTCTATAGAATGCACCACCAGAGATGCATCCATTTGCTCTGATTTCTTTGAACTTTCATCCTCTGCCAAATGCTCACAAAGACCTCTTCCTCTAACCAGCTTGGTAGTCTGAATATCTATGTCATATTCCATCACCTTGGTGATCCAACCAGCTCTTTTTTCATTCAGGTCCTTAGAAAGAAAAAACTCTTTGACACTTGGATGAGTAACTTTTAAATGTACCTTGCTATGAGTCAAAAAAATCTAAACTTTTTAAGGCTCTTCACCATAGCAAGTACATGTTTCTCTACAAAAGAGTATCTTTGTTCATACTCTTCTAAACCATTGCTAAAGAAAGCAATGGGCTGCTCCAATCCATCTGAATTTTCTTGAGTCAACATTGCACATATGGCATCATGGCCTCCATAAGCATAAAGGATGAAATCCTTATTGAAATTTGGGTTTAGGAGAGTAGGGTCTTCTGTTAAGGCCTCTTTGATGGCTTGGAAATTGACTCTCCCTTCTTTGGTCCAACTAAAAGTTGAACTCCTCTTTAACATGGCTATTAAGGGCTTTAGTAAATTTGCAATGTTAGGCAAGAATCTCCTAACAAAATTAATCTTTCCTATGAAAGATTGGAGGCTTTTCTTATGATGTGGTAGGGGTAGCTCTAAGATAGCTGCAATTCTCTCATGATCCACTATAATTCCTTCTTTGGATAATACATATCCCAATAATTTTCCTTCATGAACTGCAAATACACATTTCTTGGGATTAAGAGATATCTCAAATTCTCTACACCTTTCAAAAATCTTTCTCAAATGTTTGATATGGTCTACTAAGTTTGTGCCTTTGTCTCAAGCTCTCTTGGTCTTGATAACTCAGTATAACATGGGAATCATCTCCAGGTTGTGGAACCTTTGCTAACTAAGATGAGACCTCTAGGTTCTAGGCTAGTTCCTCTTGGATAATCACCCTAATTTTCTTTTAGACATGAAAGTAAAACTTTTGAAGGGAAAGGGATACAAGGAATACTTGTAAGGGAAATGACTTGAAAGAAAACTACCTACTAGGTGATGCACCGAAACTAGGGGTTGGATCTCAGTATGTAGGAATGAGATCAATGAAAAGCTCAGGTCTAGTAGGTCACAACTTACTGAATAGGCTTGCATAAATATTTCATAAGAGGGCCTGAGAATAAGGCACAACCTATGACTTGCAAACAGGCATTCACTTCTACAACTTGGTGTAGGATTGAGACAAGACTATTAAGGGGGCTGAGGTATACCCATAAGAACATCTAAATCATAGCAAACATAGTAACACACAAAATTGTAGAAATCAAGAGGGATTAGGAACCCTAAAATAATCACCGAAAACATGCATATACTTTGATCCAATAAGAGATAATCCAAAACAAGGAAGCATATGGACATGAAGGATTGTCACAAAATACCTCTGTAATATTTGAATCATCAATGCGAGAAATACAACTGTATAAGCTAGAGGGTAGAAATGATACCACAGATGGCCTTTAAGAAAAGATGAATTTTCTTCTACAAATTGTCCAACTCTTTCCTCCTAAAATATCTAAAGCAATATATACATACTCTTACACACAGGCAAGAGTCAAAAACCTAACTAGGATTACAAGATTTTACATAAAATATTCAAACCCTAAGTCTGTCATCTCTGATCATAAATCTATCTCCTGCAAATATGTCAACTCATCAAATATTCATCACTGAGTGTCCATTCCTGTACTGCATCAACTTGCAGACAAGCAACCTAGACTCATCTACCTTCCTGCACAAAAGTCCCACCATGAATGCACTAGTTGGTACTTTTTTAGGACAAAAAATGACCCAAGATAGCTGCCCAGACCTCTCTCATCATCTCCCCTTAACTGCAAATGTCCTGGAGACATAAATTTCCTGAGCTACCTTTCTGCTCATGGTCTACAAATCAGATACTAGCAAAAAACCTCTCAGACACATTTGAATTTTTTGAAAAACCAACGGCTAACCAGTCATTTTAAAACATATCCGTCAATATTTCTTCTTTCCCGATAAATGAGAAGCTTAGATTGACCCAGCAATAGTTTATAAAACCCTTGAATGGTCAAAAATCCATCTCAGCATGTTTGGACCAATGAGAATCAAGCCCTTCCTCCTTTAAGTCATTTAGCGAGTATGCGACTAAAGACCTCCTCTAAGTCGTAGAATATTTTCATCCTCTACCAATTTATTTAGAGATTAAAAGAACAAAGCATTCGCTGAATTTCTAAGTTGTTTGGAGCACCACCAAATCATTTTGTGAATGAGCGAACATGTGAAACTCATCGGGACTACCAAATACTCTATCAAACCTAGGCCCAGACTTGCCACTTGGCAATCTTTCATTCGCTTCAGCTGCTTTGTAGGCACACACCTCAAAAAATCCCTCTGATAGGGACCCACAAAAGATAAGATCCTAATCTAATGGCGGGTGCAAGATCTCAAAGCCCTAGAATATTCCTTACGTTCACACACCTGCCCTTAGATTTATTTTAATCAGAACCCCCTCTGACACACCAGACCCACTGGAAATCTTTGTCGGCACCGCATGGACCAATTATATTTGAGCAAGTTATCATACCTGACAGATAGACCCACGATCTGCAAAAAGCACATTGGACGGTTGTCGCTAAACTACTGACTTAAAAAGTGTGCATCTTATCCCAGCGGTGTAGCGACAACCACAAGATCCTACTATGCTTTATCCTTCCGAAAGGATCAGGACCCACTGACATGTTCCAGTTCATCACCATGTGGACCAATTAGATGTGAGCATGTTAGAAAGAAAGGACCCACGGAATGAAGCTCTGACAAAAAATCAAGATCGATGGTCGGCGCAAGATCTGATGCTTTGACACAAACCTATGAGAACACACACCAGTCCTAGATCCTACTAACTGGGACCCTCGCTTATCTAAGACCGCCAAAATATTTAAGCGACCACATGACTAAAAGGAAGCTAACTACCCACTGAATCACTAACTGTTATGGACTTAACTGCCGAACTCTGGGCTATTACACGAACAAGGCACTCGCAGAATCACTGAATAAAAGATAACACTGCTGGAGAACTTAGCGGTCACATGACTAAAGTGAAGCTAACATTTGCCAGGTCACAGGATATTTTGTAGTGACTAGGAAACAATCAGTGATTATGAGAATCACTGTATTCACTAAGTCACGAGCAGAAAAGACAACCGCCGAAAAGAAAAGGAGAACTGGCGACTGGGCCAAAAGATTAAAGCTCACACGCTGAAAAGAGGACTTAAGTGGCCGAGATAAGTAATTGCAAATTAGAACAAAGGCTTAGGGTTTGTGGGGCCCTTTGGAATTTTTTGGATATAACGGCTACATTTTCAAACTTTTCAACTGCAGACCAAGGAGATAACAAATTTGCAGAGGCTAGAGAACAGGGGATAAATCCATGAAAATTTCAAGGATGGTAGACAAGATGAAAATAGAGGCCTGGGGATGATTTTTAGCTAAATTTCCTGTTGGAAATATTCAGGAATTAACCGAGTTACTGAGAGGGGAGGGGTGAATCAGTAACTCCAAATTTTCTTACAATTTAACATGTGATTTACTTTTAACCTTTGCATACAGAAATCATGAAACTTAAATGCATTCACAATAATGACACATAGATTTGGTTACCCAGAAACCTTCCAAAAAGAAAGTAAAACTGGGGTGGGGATGAAACCCACAAAGCTTTAATACTACAGAATAAAGTTAGCCGGTTAAGGCTTACAATTTGATCACTTTTGATGATCTGCCCTGTTAGGAGCAATAAGGATTGCTAAATCCACCTTGTTAAAGGATTTACAAAACATACAATGAAGTATGCACTTGGTAAAGAGATTTTACAAAAGACTGTTAAGTCTACCCAGTTAAAGGATTTAGTACTGATTCACCTATTAGGATGAAACAGTAGATCTCTGGCTTTGCAACTGGATTGCTGATTGAGATTCGCTGATGTACTGATCACCTTCTGTGATGAATTTTTCTTTGCTGTTCCTTATACTTCTAAAGCCCTTTGTAATTCGCTTATCTCTGCCTTTCTTTCTTTTTCACATATGCTTCTTACTTCCTTCTTTTTGACATTTTTACAACATTGTTTATATACAAGTCTTAAACAATTAATTTCAATTACAATTACAAAGTCGGCTTGACAAATAAACATAAATGCTACTAAGTCGGCCCAAGTATGGTTACACGGTTCTTGCAAACTAACTCGGTGACTTTCTGATACTCGGTGTCCACTGCATTACTCGGCATCGTCATGCACTCGGTAGAAGTGAAGGCACGGTTCATACTAATCACTCGGTAGGTTTTGAACTCGGTAAATACTAGTGACTCGGTAGACATGATGTTACTCGGTTTATACTGACCTGTTCGGTTTGTACTAACTTGCTCGGTTTGCACTGTCTGCTCGGTTTGCACTATCTGCTCGGTTTGCACTATCTGCTCGGTTTGCACCCAGAATGCAAATAAGTGTTGTCACTAGTGGCAATTTTGTTTAATGCCAACAATCTCCCCCTTTGGCATTAGTGACAAAAACACTTATTGGCCAAAACTTATATACATGAATCATGCTGAGTTTTATTTTTGATTTTTCAAAATTTGTCTTTGTTATAGAGCTTTATACATTGTCTCCCCCTTTCAATGTGCTAACTGTTTCTATACAAATCTTCTTCTATACATATATCTCCCTCTATACATATCTCCCCCTTTTTGACGATAATGCCAAAGGTGTATATACAAGTTATTTACAGAGAGAATCCAAAATTTGATAGAAAATTAGAATGTACCTTCATTATTAGTGCCAGGGTTCTGTCCCAACTTTCTTGCAGAATCTTACATGTTTGGATTGCAATTTGGACTTCTGTAGAGAGTTCAATCATGTGATCTGCTATAGAGAACTGATTGTCATGAATCAATGTTTTGGAATGTTCAATGTGCTTATACATTGTATTCATGATGGGAAGGATCATGTGTTGGATGTCTAGTAGTGTGCACCGGATCCTTGTGTCTTCTTTCAGTAGATCAGACTGCATGTTTGATAGGTGTGAGATTTTCATGTGATGAGCAGAGCTTGAACTTGGTTCAAGTTGTAGCTTCTATATGCTGATCTTCATATCCTCATCCATTTTATTCATTTTATCCTTAACATCCTTTGTGAACTCGGCAATATTGCACAATCTGGCCAAAAGAGAGGTAGCATTCGAATAGATAGATTCAGTGTTTGACAAAACTAAAGACAATTCTACTTGGTTAATAGCTATGTGCTGAGCAATGTGCTCAAGCACTTTATTGTTGAACCTCTTCTCGGCTCTTTCAACTAACTTTTCTGTCCCAGATGAATCCTCATTGTATTTATTAACTGCTTCTGCTAATTGTAGCAAAATATGTTGGGAGGAGTCTACTTTAATACCTAATGCATCAGACAAAATGTCCTTAGCATCCTTGATGATTTGATATTCCTTGTCTCTCTCCTCTTTAAGCTTCTTTTGTTTTGCTTTCCTTTGGAGGATCTCACCTATATTTTTCATTTGGTCTGCTGATAGATATGCAAAATCTAATGTAGGAATCTCTATCTCTTCATCTAAGTCTATATCCTCTACTACATTCTTACCCAAAAATTTTATACTCGGTAGAGCCTTAGGCTTATCTGTACTTAATGCCTTGGTAGTAGTGACAGTAGATAAAGTAGGGCTAGCTATAGAGACTGGTATACTTTCTACTGGAGAACTTAAAATATTTACACTTGAAGATTCAAAAACTAGGAAACTTACTGCTGGAAAACTTGATGATGCGGGAGACTACAACTCGGTAGAAGAAATTATAGTTGCTTCTGTTGTTGCTATAGATGATTGGACAAATGTTGAAGTTGTCACAACCATACTTGAAGATGTCTCCGGGCTGGATGTAGAAACTTTTACTGGAGAGGTAGGAAGGGATGCAATGACCTCTGCTGCTATCCTCATAGTATCATCTATCTCAATGTCTTCTTCTTGTTCATCACTGTCATCTTCAATATCTTTTATTATGACTGTTTCAATACTCAGTTGGTGAAGGTGGTATATGTTCTTCCATGTAGCATTTGCAGCCTTCACAACCGATTCAATATTGTTGATCAAAATCAAACAAGTATTGAACTTTAATGTCATCTTGCTTTCATTTTCTTTTAATGCCTTCTTTACTTCATCATTTTTCAAGCTCGGCATTAACTTTCTCAGGGTTTGATCAAATATATCTATCACAGTTTGCTTTGCATTGCTCCATCTCATTTTTATTGGATTTAGTAGAACTGCTGGAACCTGTGGGGCTATTTCTTTAGGAGAGTATTTCCACTGTCCCATCTTTTCAATAACAGCATCTTCTATTTCCTTCTGTTCTGTTTCCGATCTGGTTTCATATCTAAAAGATTTTATGTTACTTACTCCAGATCCTGATTTGTCTCTAAAGAGTTTGATCTTTTCTTGAAAGTTTAGAGGAGGCCTTTTGAATGCTATGTCTTTATCTGCCTTGTCTGCCTTGCCTTTTGCATTTCTCCTTGTAAATACAGCAGTGGGAGGCTTAGGTGCCTTAGTGATGAACACCTTTCCTTTCTTCTTTGTAGGTTCTAGTTCCTCTATTTTCTCATCCTTTTCTTCTTCTTCTTCATCTTTTTCTTCTTAGTCCTCGGTTATCATTTGCATTTTGGCTATCCTCTTCTTTCCTTTGTTTACCGCCTGTGGAAGCTTTATGCTTAGTTCAATTCTTACCTTAGCTTCATCATATGTTCCAAAATATGGAGCTTTGGGATTGACAGGCTGATTAAGAAGAGCTTCAATGATATTCTTGGTTTCATCAATATTTACCTCATAAGGAAGAGGTTTTACATATACAGTCCTCGGTTTAGCTGCTTGAATATATACATTATCACAATCCACCATAAAACAAATGTCATCTTTGTAATCTTCCACCAACTTCTGTGGAATCCAGAATCTGTCATTCATTTTCTCCTTGAAAGACTCAAAATAATTATCCATGATGCTTTCAAAATTTTCACCCATTTCTGAGATGTATTCATTTATTTCATAAAGGGCTGGCACATCTTTTCTCCATACAACTTTTCCTTTAGAAGGGAAGAATTTTTGAACATAGAAGAATAAACAGACCAATAAGGATCCAAACTTACATGGATTGTTTTTGGAAGTTTGAATGCTTTCCATGTTTTTGTTAAACTGCTTTAACAATAAGTTTGCTAGGTCAAATGTTAAGTTATTCTTGACCACTTTGTATGCTAGGTCGATAGCTTCACAGGAGACACTATTCTGTCGACTAGAACTATAAATTTTATGGGCAATGATGTGTGTACCAAACTTCAGTTCAGCATCGGTAATGCTGCTAACTTTCATGCCTCTACCGTCCCACTCGGATAGGGTTTTCTTCTCTAGTTCCATCCGACCTAGGGTTTTGGTAGTTTTTGCTTTGTTCAACATGGGAATACCGGTGATTTGATGAATCATCTTCTTTTTGATCTCTAAGGGTTGCTCAAGCCAAATCTTTCCATCATGTACACGGCTAAGAATGTATCTAACCCACTTATCTCGAAAGTTTTGAGGTAGATGTGCAATGTGAACTAAACCTTTATCTTCCAGATGTTTGTGCTCGGGTTTCAGAATACCATCCACACATAGTTCTTCATGCACAGTATCTAATTCTAGGTTCCCCATTTCATGAATTGAATAGTTGAAATGATTGCGGATATCGTTAATAAGTAGTACCTTAGGAGGAATCTGAGATTGAGCTCTGTTCGGATCTAGGTCTGCTGTAATTACGGGCATGATTTTTAAATCTGGTGCTTTCCATTCCTCTTGGACTAACATATCAGATCCTTTCTTCGCTGAAGTGCTGGATGATGCCATGGTAGCTCACAAAGAATTCCTTTCACTAAAGTGTTGAATCACTGGGTTGCTCTTGAAATTTTCTGCTCTCAAAGTGCTAAAGGTTCGCGGTGAAGAATGAGTTCGATTACTTGCTTTTTGTTTATAACTCTATCATTAATGCTCAGTACAAATTAGGGTATGAATTCCGATAGACTGTCACCAACTAAGAATTAATTTCTCGGTAAAGACTTCGCAACTCGGTGAACTTGAGAATTCATATTGCTCCGACCTCGCTCGGTAAAGACGGGTACCGACCTTGCTCGGTGAAGACTGATACCGACCTCCCTGTGATCTTACTGCATCTTGTATGCTGATTTAGATCTTTCTTTTAATTCAGTTCTTGAACTATTTGAGATTGGTCTATGAGAATACAGTTCCAGTGCTTTCTTGGAAATTTAGTTTGAGTCGGTAGAGCCATCCATTCCATTACTTGGACTGGATTGCTCGGTAGATTTAGGAATCCATTTTTGTCTCACCTGTTTCCTGACCTTAGTTGCTTCATTCTTCTTCCCATCTTCAAATTTACTAGCATTCATGCAGTTTCTGGCTATGTGACCTAGTTTAGTGCATTTGAAGCATCTTACGGTAGTATCTCTTTTCCTTAGATGATGTTTTATGCAATTCATGCCAATGTGTCCATATTCTCCACAGTAATGACATCTACACCAGGTGTTGTAGTCCCATCCAAACATTGCTTTCATAATTTGTTCTACTGGATTAAATGTCTTGGATCTGCACTCGGATGCCTTGTGACCTTGTTTGTTGCACTTGTGACAATTACCTCTGAATCTTGGTTTTTCCCTGCATTCATTTGCTTTGTGACCAGGTTGATTGTAGCTGTAACATTTTCCATTGAATTCTACTTTTTCATTGTTCCAACATTTATTTGAAGTATGTCCTATTTTACCACAATGATTACAAGTAGGTTTTTGATTTCTTTGAGTACCTTGCTTAGAAGATCCGCCTTCTCCTTTGTATCCAAGTCTTGCTTTTCCTTTTTGCCTATGAAGATTTCGCTCATACAGCTGATTCAAGTCTTCTTGACTTTTCAACATTCCTTCATTGATTTGTTTTTCAGCGTTTAGGTCATCCACCAATCTTAGATTGATTTCCTTTTCAGATCTTAGTTCTTCTCTTGTGCTTTCTATTTCTGATCTTAGATTCAAAATTTCCTCATTTGTATGAGAGATCTGATCAATTAGGTTTTCTAGCTGAAGGGATTTATTTTGGACTTCAATGTTTCTTCCATCTAATTCATCTTTCAATTTGTTTCTTTGTTCCAAGATCTCACAGAATCTTGTAGAGTGTAGCTCTTGTTCTCTTTTTAATTTTCTCACTTCTTCCTGCAGAGACCCATTCTTTTCTAGGAGTTCTTTGACAGGGTTGTTTGCTTCATCTGAGTTATTTGAGGGAAAAAGATCTTCAATCTTTTCTTCAATGTAATTCTGATCATTCATCTGATTTGCAAGTTTCTTCCTTCTTCTTAGGGATTGGGAAAGATGTTCTTTTACTTCCTTGAGTTTAGCTATGGCCATTTCCAGATCTAGCTTTTCATTTTCAATCACCTTGTTCAGTTTGAATACCTCCATTGTCCTGGATCTTTTCTCAAGCTAGTTAAGCTTTATCTTGAGAACCAATGCTGCTCTGATACCAATTGTTGGAAATATTCAGGAATTAACTGAGTTACTGAGAGGGGAGGGGTGAATCAGTAACTCCAAATTTTCTTACAATTTAACATGTGATTTACTTTTAACCTTTGCATACAGAAAGCATGAAACTTAAATGCATTCACAATAATGACACATAGATTTGGTTACCCAGAAACCTTCCAAAAAGAAAGTAAAACTGGGGTGGGGATGAAACCCACAAAGCTTTAATACTGCAGAATAAAGTTGGCCGGTTAAGGCTTACAATTTGATCACTTCTGATGATCTGCCCTGTTAGGAGCAATAAGGATTGCTAAATCCACCCTGTTAAAGGATTTACAAAACATACAATGAAGTATGCACTCGGTAAAGAGATTTTACAAAAGACTGTTAAGTCTACCCGGTTAAAGGATTTAGTACTGATTCACCTGTTAGGATGAAACAGTAGATCTCTGGCTTTGCAACTGGATTGCTGATTGAGATTCGTTGATGTACTGATCACCTTCTGTGATGAATTTGTCTTTGTTGTTCCTTATACTTCTGAAGCCCTTTGTAATTCGCTTATCTCTGCCTTTCTTTCTTTTTCACATATGCTTCTTACTTCCTTCTTTTTGACATTTTTACAACATTGTTTATATACAAGTCTTAAACAATTAATTTCAATTACAATTACAAAGTCGGCTTGACAAATAAACATAAGTGCTACTAAGTCGGCCCAAGTATGGTTACACGGTTCCTGCAAACTAACTCGGTGACTTTCTGATACTCGGCGTCCACTGCATTACTCGGCATCGTCATGCACTCGATAGAAGTGAAGGCACAGTTCATACTGATCACTCGGTAGGTTTTGAACTCGGTAAATACTGGTGACTCGGTAGACATGATGTTACTCGGTTTATACTAACCTGTTCGGTTTGTACTAACTTGCTCGGTTTGCACTGTCTGCTCGGTTTGCACCCAGAATGCAAATAAGTGTTGTCACTAGTGGCAATTCTGTTTAATGCCAACATTTCCATGCATAGGGAAATTATGGTAATAGAACCATCTCAAAAGAAACTAGAATACAAATCTTGGTCCATTGATAATAAATGAAAGTTCACTCCTCTCGGAGAATCCTTAGAATCAACTATCAGAACTTTGTTGGCTAATAACATCATCTCTTTGCCTGAGATTCGATAATCTAATCCTAATCCTAAACTGAAATGGTGGAGAGAGAATGAATTCTATGATTTCCATCAAGGTAAAGGTCACAAAACTAATAACTACTTACGCTTGAAAAATATTGTTGGCACTCTCAAAAATCTTTGAGATGCCATGATTCAAAACTTGTTTTAGTGCCTATTTCTGATTCAAGGGGATGCATATACTAAGTGATTCCTAAGCCCTATCATGCGAGTGAGGTGTTTTACACTCTACATAAACATCTTTCAGTCACCTGGAATCATCATTTTGATATTTGCATCACGTTTGTAGGATCTCATTCTTACGCAGTTTATAGTTTTGGAATTTGCCTATGTCAAATTGATTCGAAGGGCCTAGTTTAAGGATGAATATTTGATGCCCTGATAAATGTAATGGAAAACCGAGTGGTGAGTGTCTTTAGTGTACATCAAATCACTTAAGTTTCAGTTTTCAGCTCCCTATAGTCAGATTTGATCTATTTTGCACTTGCCCATTTGGAGGTCTTTCGTATAAATCTGCCTGTTACACTTTTCACAGTTGTGTCGGAGGCCCTATTTGGAGGTCTGCAATTCATGGATAGAGATTGATCAATTAAAAATAATCATTACATTGGATTGTAGACAAGTTTTTCTATCAGCCTATCCTTTTTCAGCTCTTAACGAATCCATTTGATCAGTTTTTAGGATCAAATCCATTTGCAAGTTTTATGTTTTGGATAGAGTGCATTCAGTTATCTTTTCCAGATGGCCTACTTTGCAGTTGATTAACTTTTGGCCAATTGATCCGATGAGCTTTCTGATTGCTGCCTCGCTTTGTAATCCTGATAGAGAACTTATGTTTTCAATTTGAGATCTTGATCAATCCGTTAAGTCAGTTTTCATAAGCCGTTCTATTCGCAGTTTCCTATTGTTTTCTGAGTGTACCTGAAATCTTTTCCCGGAGGTCAACTTTGTGCATTAATATCTTTTGACCAGTTAAGGGTCTTGAAGAGTTTCTTGTTGCATTGTATTCTAGAGTTGACATACTATCTCCAGTTTCAGTTTGGGTCTTCTACCAATCTACTAAATTGGTTTGCCAGGCCCATTCTATTTGCAATTTTCGTAAATCTATTAGTCATTTGCAAGCGGCAGTTTGAAAGTGCCATTTTCAACAATTAAAATCTCCCAGTTCTGATATAGTCAGGAGACGCTATTTGGGGAGATGATTGTGTGTACATCATAGAGTATCCCTGTGAGGTGGCCAAATCGGATCAGGTGTTTTCATCAGTTTTGGAGACTACTTCCTGCGCCCTCTAGCACAGTTTTGATACTTAACATAAATAATGTTTTTGAGGCATTCAGTGATGCGGGTTTGATTGAATTTTGGCCCTAAAGCGTATTAAAGGATGAAGCAGAGGATAAATGTATGAAATATCTGGACACAAATAGAAGGAAACAATGTATATGGATGTAATGGGTGTTTTCAACTTTCCCTTGGCATGCCATTTTCTACCAGAGCTATGTGCACCAAGGCTACTGAAAGTTGTGTATGCCTTCATGGCTGCGTTTTTATCCACTTAATGAAATAATTTACGGGAGAAAGAGGTGGATGGGAATTTTTCTAAGAACATGTGCGATTTTAGGAAATCTGCAAGCATACCTCCATTTGGTCATGCATTTTTTAAAGTATGTTGCACGTTATTTTTCTTTTTGTTTCATCCTTAAACAGTCAGTGCACTTGGCAATTGTTTCATGTACACTCAGGAGGAGAGGAATGCACATGATGGAGCTATTTAGAAGCTAGCATGTGAAAACAATTCAAGGCATGAATGTATAGATCAAACACACCAGCATATGAATTGCAGATGTTAGCATAAACAAATGTGAAGGCTACTAGCCAAGGGGTTTGCATGAAACCTGGTGGAGGTGTGCCTAATGGAAAAGGTTGCACACTATCATTTGTAGAAGACACCAATGAAGCAAAGGAAACCAATTTATAAATTTGAAAGCACCAACATTTAAAGACATGACTACAGTGTGTACATTTCACAGGAGAATGTAGTAGTTTGCAAGGTGCGTGAGTCCAAGGTTAATGAAAATAACACCATGCATGATGCGCAATTAGCATGTTGGTATGCTTGAATCTTTGTTGTAAGAGTGCTTATTTGCGGACTAGTAGAGAGACAAAAGAACTTACACATGCATCTTTGGACTAACATGAGCCTTCAAGAAGCTCCCAAAATCAGCTGGAGTGCATGCCATACTAAATGGAGGCTGCTAGTAATACCTTGCAGCGTATGAAGGAAGAAGGCTAGCACACGATGAATAGAAAAGCTAGTGCTTGTAAATGAGTGGCCAACATATGAAGTAAAACACCACCAACTTTTAAAAAAATAAATAAATTAATGCCAACATGATAGCAGGGATGAATTAAGAAACATTGAGTTAGGAGCCAAGTTTGCATACAGGTGTATTGTTACAATAGGCAGCCTGTTGCTATTTGCGTGCACCATAGGGGAGCCAAGTGCACCATTTTGTTTTAAATGTTGAGAGTACTCGTATTCTATAGCTGCACGCATGATGTATCCAGGGACTGCACACACACCTTTGTGGTATAGAGCATCCCCTTTTGGTTGTATTGTTTGCAAACCTAAGTGGAGGAAATAAAAAGATGAATGCATGCGTAAGAAAACAAGAATAGCAGCCAGCACATGATAAGTAGAATTGAAACATTTTAAAATAAATGATGATAGCATGAGTCTCTTGGGCATTTGCGTGAGTCTTCCATGGCCTTGCGTGAATGTTTTAATGAGAGCCATGCATAACTCTTAAATTGACCTGCGTAAGGGAGGGGGCTGCTTCCAAATAAGAGATGTCAACGGTTGTACCCAATGAGGAGGTGTTCTATCTGGGGATTTTCTATGCTCTAGTTGACATGGGGGGCCCTTCTGTGGAGAATCTCTTGGGAGAGAATGACCACATCCTCAGATAATGCATTTAGAGAGACCGGCATAAGAAATATGTGATGGTGTGTTGTTTGCAAGGTTCTAGAGGAGTTTTCCGTGAGTTTTAGGGGCACAATATACACAACAACGTGCTACCACCACATCCTTCTTACATGTTCTATGAGCTTGCTTATGATATGCTCAATGGTGGCTCGGTATGCTCCTTCAATATCATGGTATTTTTTAATCTGATTCACCGTGATGAGAACCGACACCAATGATTGCAGTTTGCATAAGGCAAGAGACTTGCGTAAGCAATATAATGGATACTAGCATTTGCATAAATGAAAGACAAAGTTTTGATGAATACAGGATGCCAATGTTTATAAATAAAAGATGCCACTTGTTGCGTGAAGCTTGTAAAGGGGGTGCGCGAGATGAAGGGGATTGATCCCACATTTCCCCGGCCAAAGTTTCAATAGATGTTTAAAACTAAATTTGTTCAGGTCATATGCACAGTGAATGGAAGTGAGAGGTGACATGTGGGGCCGAATTTGTATGGAGGCCACCAGTTAGGCATGCATTGCAAAGGTAAGTTTTGAAAGGAATTATATAAACTTAAGGAAACAATATCCCACATGCATGGGAAAGTAGGTTTTCAAACTATTTATAAACAACAACACTCACTCTATAGTTTGAATAAGAAAGTGAAGGCTATGCACGCGCAAGAGCCTAGGACTCACCTTGAAAATTGTGCCTAGTGGTGGTAGCAATAATAAATATTTTGGCATGGGCCCGCATGGTTGACTTGGTAGGTGACATGGCAGATAAGCTTGTAGATTGGGCAGAGATCTCAAGATTTGTGTGAGTATCCGATGATGGTCACATGATTGCAAGGGCTGAATTTGGCACTTGCGATCATGCGACAAGGTGACATGTGGCATCCAAGTGCTGATAAGGTGGTTGACCAAGTGAATCAAATTGTGCCATGTGGCACATGCGAGATCCCCCCGATTAAAATCAATGTGGAAATTTTTAAACAAATTCATAAAGTCCAAACTTTATGTTATTTTCAAAATTTTAATCTGTATGTGGATGATGAAGCTAAAATTTGAAAATGATGTTCCAGATGGAATTTTTACTCAAATATGCAAGTATAATATACCGTTGGAAATGCCACGAGATGACGGTTAGATTGGCACCATCAAAAATTAGTTTTGAACAAGTGGGAAGGAGCAGTGAGTGTTCTTTAACTCGGAAGATAGTTTTTGGAGGGAAATGAAGTTATTTGCAGAGTTGTTTTTCTAGAAAGACACATGTGTCATAACAGAAGATATTATTTAGGGTTCTTTCCTTCCCCCCATATATTCCAAGTTTCTGATTATTGCAAAGGGTTCCAAAATCTTGGTCTCCATAGAGGGTTTGAAGCTATGCTTAACTCCTGGAGTTTTAGTTTTTCTTGGTCCCAAGTGCTCTGTCGGCTGGCTAGTAGATGTATTTCTATTCTCTTGTTCAGTCTCATAACACCGACTAATGACCTTGGTCTTAGTCTAGGGTATTGGTAGACTGTATTAGGCATGTTTTTTGTAAAGAGCAGTATTGTTGGTCTGGTTGAATATTCATAAAGTTGCACTGTAAAGCATTTTGTTTAACATGATATTGATATAACATTTGAATGAGTTCCTAAGTGTATATCTCTCCTTGTGTATTTCTCTTTGAGTTATGAATTGATAAAATTCATTGCATGGATAATCTCTGTGTGTATGTTTATATTCTCCAGCTCTGATCCAGGATCAGATTAAAAGGCTCTAGATATGACATAAACTTTTTAAAGTTCTACATAAGGATAAACCAGTAAGTAGTGTGAACCTAGGGATCTTTTCATAAAATCCACAAAAGGGTGATTGGTATTTTCAAAAGGTTATTATCATTCAAAGTTCAATATATCTATTTATGTATAACAATCTTGCAGTGGAGCTATTACCCAATGGATAAGACACTGGTCAGTAGTGAGTCCCTGTTACAGAGGTCAGTGTTTGATAGGGTTCTATTGTACTCCCCCATTTGATACAGGGTAAAAGTACAAAGCTGTGTCACACTTTTATAAAGGAAAAGGTCAACAACACACAAAAATTTTAACTTTAATGACATAAAAATGGCATTTATGTTTAAAATTTGGAGATGATGTAAACTAATGAAATGTGTAATTGTGGATGAAGTTTATGGCTATAATTTTTTTAATTTTTTTTGAACAAGAATTCACATGGTTTTAAAAATTTTTAAGTCCATTTTTTACTTGCTGAAAAATGCTAAAAAACGAGGGTCTTGTCCACACCAAAAAAGTATATGCAAATAATCTCTTTTTTCTTTGATTTCAAAATATGTCATAGATAAAATGTATAGCTAGTGCAAAAAAGAAGAAAAATTAGTTTTCAATGTATATTTTCTTTGTTATAACTATTCAAATTCGAACATACCTGAAATCGACAATTTTCATCTCGTGTCAAATTTCCCCTATCAAAACTACACAATTCAGAAAATAAATTACACACTTTTGAAGATAACTCTCTCCGCTAGTGTTAAATATAAATTTTCAATTTCTTTGATAAGCTTTACTATTTTTTTCTATTTTTGAAGCATCTTGTTCTCGAATGTTAAAATACCTACTTGTAGTATTTTGAAATTATAATATATTAGATCTAATTAAAATACTATAAAAATTATATGATGATAATCTTGACTCTGTGCTCTAAAAAAGGGTATTTTTATATTTGTAAAAAAATATCATTAAAAAGAGTAAGAGTTATTGAAATTTCACTTTTCTGAAATAATTTTATTTCTTTAGTAATTGTTATAAAACATGCATTTAATAGATATTTCCAATTGGAAAAGGTAAAGAACTTATCTAACTTAGCTAGAATGAATCTAGCTAGACCATATGTTTGACAAAAATTAATTTTAGTTAGAAATACTCAAATTTAGCTGTGCTGATACGTTGTCCTGAAATGTGACACAGCTTTGTGCTTTTACCCTACAAATTTATCGAACATCTATTTGTAAGTGTCCTACCTATGATAATGGAAAGACCCTATGAGTATTAGGTTGATACTTAAATCTTCTTATCATTTATCTATTATTTAAGGTCCAAAAGAGAAAGAGAATACCTTGGACCAGGTAAACCTACCTTGGTTTTGCAGAGCCAGAAGTAGAAGAGGGCATACTAACACCCTATAGTTGGTCCAATAATCTAAACTACAATTACTTAAAGACTAACCATCTTCAAGGTCCTGTTTCAGATTCATTGGTTGCCTGTGAGAGCATAAACTCCCATTTTGGGGAACCAACACATACTATTCAAGATCTGATTGATAAGGGAGACATCACGATTGACAATCATAAGAGCAATAATAATCATACAACATTCACAGAACCATTTTTGAAACATGGTCAAGAAGTTTCATCTTCTTAGCCTAATATGGGGGCAAAGGTCAATTATGCTTACCCTGGAAATAATGCTATTATCAATATGGTCAAACCTTGTCTCTCTAAGAATTGCAATATCATCACAATTGTGCAAAGAGATAGAGATCATACCTTAGCTAACGCAGTTACTCGATCACAAGCTCAGGCACATCTAAACAGACAAATCCCAGATTAATCAAATGTCCCTAAGATGCCCTTCAATCTTTCTTCCATGTCTAAATAGAAGGCTACTTCTAAATCTTCCAATCCTAAAGATACGAGGCCAACATCTTATAGCATTGTTCAACAACTCCAACACACTAACGCAAAAATCTCCATGTTTGAGTTGCTTCGGATATCTCCAGCTCATAGAGCTATTCTAGACAAAGCTTTGCTCGAATCCAATGTTCCCAATGACCTTGATTTAGACAGGTTCCAGACTATGGTTGGACATCTACATCTCCACAATATATATCCTTTTCAGAGGAAGATTACAACTCCTTGAGTCACCCACATAACCAGCCCTTCCATATAGAAGTCTTGATCCAAAACCCTAGGGTCAAACATGTGTTAATAGATGGGGGTGCTGGCCTAAACATTTGTTCTTACAGCTTGGTCACACAATTGGGATTTTCAGAATTGTCTATTGATCCTAGAAAGAAAATAACTATAAAAGCCTATGATGAACAAGAAAGATCCTCTAAAGGCACCATTGTCTTACCTATCAGAGCGGGTCCAGTTATCAGAGATACTATATGTCAAGTTCTTGATCTACCTTTGGCTTACAACATTCTTCTAGGGAGACCATGGATACATGAGATGAAGGCTATTCCTTCTACATTCCATCAATGCTTGAAATTTCCTTATGAAGGAGTAGAAGTCACTATTCCAATAGACATATCCACCACTTGCAATACATTGAAGGAAAGTGTAGATAAACTTGTGCCTAATAATAGAGAATCTTCCATTGAGCCAACTCAAGAAGCATCCACATCTAAAATGGAAGACATTGCAAAAGAGGTCAATATCAAAGAAAATGGTATGGGAGAATATACTATAGAGCCCGTCTTATATTTGACATCTCTCCCTATCTCACCTAAGTCTTATGGACAATCTTTAAAATAGTCCAAACCAGATTCTAAAGAACCTCTTAAGGCATATAAAAGGAATTTTGTAGCTGAACAAGTCTCCAAGAAGGAATTTGAAGAGGATGAAGTTCTGCTTACATGGCTTTACAAAGATGAACCTGAATCTTGAGTTGTCCAAACTAGTGATTCTATAGTATCCAAAATCCCTTCTAAGGCATATGGTCCAGGAGATAAATTAATAGCTAAAATGGGATATTCAGGTAAAGGACCTCTAGGAATTAGAGGAGAAGGTCTTATAACACCTATTTCACATACTGGTAGGGAAAACAAAGATACTTTTGGCATAGGCTTTAAAAAGAAACCCTTCCACCTCAAAGGTAATTGTTCTAATATCATAGAATAGATCACACCAGGAGAACCTCTTCTTAAGAAGGAAGAAACTGAATCATCAAATAGTGATTTAGACAGTTCTAAACTTATCCCTTATGAGAATTTTCCTAAAGAAATCAAAGACCTTCTTGATGATAAAGATGATCCAATCAAAACAATTAATGTAGTAGAAACACAAGAACCTACTATCAATCAAGAGATAGTTGCAACACAAGAACTAGCTAATCTTGAAAATAATCAAGAAGAGGAAGGTGGTAGTTATTCTAAGATAGATTGTCATGAGTATGAATTCAAATCAAAATCTGAGGGTAACCCTTCTTGGGGTATTCATCCTGACTTTACTCAGGTTCTCAAATTTCCTAGAGGCATAGATGAAGAATCTAACGACTATAAATGGGGAGCCATTCCAGAAGAAGATGAGCTTATTACAGAGAAACATGTTGATGTTATTCACCAATATGCACCTGAACCCAACGTAAGTCTAGAGCGCAATGATGAACCTATCGAGTCTGATCCACCTATGGCTGAATTGGATTCCCACAATAACATTGAGCCTATACAAAAATTGAATGTCTTAAGTTGTAATATCACCTTTGAACTCGAGCATTAGTTTAGGACCAATGATGACAGATCCATATCCATAAACACTATCTCCCAATCCTTCCCCACTTTGACTATCCAATATCCAGACCTTATTGATCAAACCTCCACAAATCCGAGCCATGGTATTTATACCTTCCTGAATGACTATACCCTTGCTTGCTACCTCAATGCACTTGAGCCTATGAGGACTTCCATCAGTGAATCGAGCATTACCATGATGGAGTTGGACATCAAGTATCTTAGTCAGAAAAATAAGAATAAGAATAAAAAGAAAAGGAGTTCTGAGGGTGAAAACCACTTTGTGGCAGTCTCAAAACCTACAAAAGTAAAAATAAACGACGTATCCAAAGGTGAAAACCTCTTTGAGGTGCCTAAGGATGAGATATTTGATGTCCTTCTAAGTCATTTATAGGACAGATCTCCAGTTCTAATTGAGCCCACTCAATCCATCAATTTGGGAACAACAGAGGAACCACAGTTGATCCATGTGGCACAATCTTTATTAGAAGAAGAGAAACACAAATTTACTACATTCCTAACATAAAAGAAGATCAAATTTGCATGGAAATATTCAGATATATCAGGGTTAGATCCTAATCTTATAATGCATCATTTATCTATAGCTCCAAATGTTAAACTTGTCAAGCAAAAATTGAGAAAGATGCATCCCCATGTTGTACTATGTCTAGTGGATCTCTAATATTGTACCTATTTCAAAACTAGATAAATCAATCAGAGTGTGCACAGACTTTAGAGATGTCAATAGAGCATGCCCTAAGGATGATTTTCCACTACCTAACATTGATATGATAGTGGACATGACTACGGGCTTTGAGATGTATTCTTTAATGGATGAATTTTCTAGGTATAATCCAATAAAAATTGCTCAAGAGGAGCTAGAGAAAATTGATTTTACATGTGCATGGGGCACCTTCTGTTGGAATGTCATGCCATTTGGGCTTAAAAATGCTGGTGCTACATATCAAAGAGCAATGAAATCTATTTTCCATGACATGATGCATAGGACTATGGAAGATTATGTTGATGATAATTTAGTAAAATCTATGATTAGAGCTGAACATCTAAATGACTTGAGCAAGATACTAGACAGAATGGAAAAATTTAGTCTTAGACTAAATCCTAAGAAGTGTGCTTTTGGTGTCACTTCTGGAAAGCTCTTAGGATACATAGTCTCAAAGAAGGGCATTGAATTTGATCCAGCTAAAGTAAAGCCTATCATGGAAATGCAACCTCCAAAGAATATCAGTCAAATGAGAACATTGCAAGGAAGAGTTCAATCTATCAGAAGATTCATATCGCAGCTAGCGGACATATAGCAACCTTTTACAAAAACATTACATAAAGGTGTAACCTTTGCATGGAATGAAGAATGTGAGAACAACGTTAAGCATATCAAAAAGTATCTATCAAATCTTCCTATCTTGATGCCTCCCATTCTAGGGAAGCTTTTGATCTTATATGTCTCCACAACAGATACATCACTAGGGGCATTGCTAGCACAACATGATGAGAACAAAAAGGAAAGAGCTATATACTATATCAGTAGAACATTGGTTGCATATGAGAAGAACTATTCAATGATTGAGAAAGATTGTCTAGCTGTGATCTTTACATCATAGAAACTAAGACATTACATGTTATCTCATACCACACATTTGGTAGCCAATATTGATCCACTCAAATACCTACTAAGCAAAGCTGCCCTCATAGGTTGATTAGCCAAATCGGTCATGCTCTTTAGTGAATTTGACATTGAATATGTTGAGAGAAAAGCTATTAAAGGATAGGTTATTGCTGATCAATTAGAAGATGTACCTATGATTGATGATACACCAATGCAAATGGAATTTCTAAATTCCTCTATCATGACTCTTTCCTCTAGAGAATGACAGTTATTCTTTGATGGCTCCTATACATAGAATGGATTAGGAGTAGGCATATTGTTCATAACTCCTCAAGGATAATCAATCCCAAAAGCATTCAGATTAAAGTTCCCTTGCACAAACAATATTGCAAAATATGAAGCCCTTTTGAATGGTATGAAACTAGCAATAGAGTTGAGAGTGACAGAGCTACACATTCATGGAGACTCACAACTTGTTATCCATCAAGTCAATGATGTGTACCAAACTAAAGATGAAAATCTCATTCCTTACAAAAGAATGGTAGATGATCTAAAGAAGTATTTCATATCTATCACATTTGAGAAAATACCTAGAATGGAGAACAAGGTTGCCGATGCAATGACAACATTATCTACTTTATTATAGCAACCTGAACATGAGCTACGCTATGAGTTCCTAGTGGAAGCACTATCTTATTCTGCATATGATTCCTCCAAAACCCACATGATCTGCACTATTGTTGGTCATGATTCATCCAGATACAAAAACCTATTTTCCTATCTCCAAGACCAAATCATTCCTGATACCTTCAACCACCATGAGAAGACATACCTTATCTGTAATGCCTCCTGATATGTCATCATTGGTCATGATCTGTAAAAACGAGGTCTAGATGGTACACTACTTAGATTTTTAGAGCGGGAAGAGTCTCAACGTGCATTAGAGGAAGTCCATGATGGTATTTGTGGGTCACACTTGAACAGTTTAACACTAGCTTGAAAATTTATTAGGGTTGGATACTATTGGCCTGAAATGGAGAAAGACTCTATCAAGTTTTCTAACATCTGTCAAAAGTGCCAAGTGCATGGAAACTTAATTCATGTTCCAAGGAGAGATCTAATTCCCTTCACTACACAATGGCCTTTTCACCAATGGGCATTTGATCTTATAGGAGCTATACATCCTCATTCTTCTAATGGAGATACCCATATAATCACAGCTACAGATTATTTTACAAAATGGGTAGAAGTAGTCCCTTTGACACAAGCAACTGGAAAACAAATCTCTATGTTCATATTGAACTATATCATATGCAGATATGGGATACCTCATTCCATAATCACAGATAATGGTGGACAATTCAAGAATAAAGACTTAGATGATTTATGTGCCAAATTCAAAATTACACAACATTGGTCATCAATCTACTATCCTCAAGGGAATAGACAAGCAAAGGCTTCTAATAAGAATCTATTGAAAATCTTCCACCGTACAGTTAATAAAATAGGAAGAGACTGGCATCTCATGATCAATCCAACTCTCTAGGCCTACAGAATAATTATCAGAACACCTATTGGGGCTACACCTTTCACTTTAGTTTATGGGTCTGAAGTAGTATTTCCTATTGAGGTTGAAATCCCATCACTAAGAATCAGAATGCATGGTCTAGTAACTAATGATGACTACAGAGTGTCTAGGTTACAAGAACTTGAAATACTAGATGAGCACAGACAAGTAGTGTATGATCATCTCAGAGTATATTAGAAGAGAATGTCTAGAGGCTAAAACAAGAAAGTTAGACACAAAGAATTTTAGGTTGGTGATCTAGTCTTGAGAGAGAATCCTAAAAATCAATCACATCGAGAACACAAGGGGAAGTTTGAACCCAACTGGATGGGTCCCTTTGTAATCACTGCTACTTTTGGCTCTA
Organism: Chamaecyparis obtusa; assembly: GCA_027943335.1. Taxonomy (NCBI): domain Eukaryota; kingdom Viridiplantae; phylum Streptophyta; class Pinopsida; order Cupressales; family Cupressaceae; genus Chamaecyparis; species Chamaecyparis obtusa. The sequence continues at coordinate 45,061 of BSBK01005640.1, forward strand.
GTGCCTATCAACTCTCAATGACTAAATGAGAACAACTCCAAGAACCAATCAACGTTCTCCATCTGAAGAAATTCTATGCCTAAGGCATTTAGTCTATGGTAAAATGTCCTGAAAAAATCTTAAAAATTGGAAAAAGTCCTGAAAAAATGAACATCTTGGTGAAAACCTAGCAATAGGCACCTTGATGATTCACAAAAAAAGTAAAAAATATGAAAAGTACAAAAAAATTGAAAAAATGAAAAATACAAAAAAAAGAAAAAAAGAAGAAAAAGTGCCTTGGTGAAAACCTAGAAACAGGTGCCTTGGTAGGAAAAATAGAATCTTTGCCAAGATGGTCAATACCTAACAAATGGGCACCACTTGTTTCAAAATGCTGCACCTATCATTGCAATCTTAGTCTTTCCCAACTTTCAGTCTTTCTTTAGTTTGTACATATCTCCCAGTTTGTTTTCAATAGGTTGGTTTCTACACCAATCAGCTCAAGCATCTGTATCCTATCAATGCTTAACACTTGGGGGCAATCAATGTCATATCCTATGGCCTCCAATATATCTTAGATGTATCATATCTAGTCAAATTCCTTTGAAGCTTCATTTGAGTCAGTCAGTCTGTCTCGTCTCCTAGAAAAGATTTGGCATCTACAACAATGCAATCAAACATCAAACACAAACTGAAAACAATCTATGCTTTTTACATTCTTTTATCTCCTTATATGCTTACTGATTCGCATTGATATTTTTGCATATTATGTCCTTTTGTGCTCTTCAATGATGTCCTTTACAGGATTTAGAGAGTGATGACTGGGAGCATAATCTTTTCTTTGATTTTTGCTTGTATGTGAAAATCTAACCCCTTTGGAAACTCTGGATTGAAATGGTGTCCGACTATAAGAGCCTATATCTCGAATTGGATGGCCATGCGTACCTCAACCATTGATACCCAAAAAATTCAAGGAAGTTTAATCTAAATATTGTCTTTTTGAGTGAGTTCTTTCTCCTATTGTGAAATGCGATCTTACCTAAGGATGTGAATGATAAAGGCTCACTACGGGTAATTCATATTGGAATTCGAATGACCTCTTGATTGCTTGATGTGTTTGTACCGCAAGGCATATTTAGGTCATCGTGACATTTATGTTTTGATGCTTATACAAATTGCTACATCAAAATGGACATGATATTCAGGTCATCTTGGTGTTTGTGCCTTGGTGCTGATATCTAATCCAACATTCCAAAAATAAAATCAGTATTCATATATCCATGGTTTCCTAATCAGTGGGTGTTGTATTGATTCATGTGCATACAAATTGATATTCATATCTCTATGGTTTCATAACTAGTGGACATTGTATTGATTTATCTGGTTACCTAAAAAATTTCAATGATGAGAATGATCGACACATGATCAGTGACTAGGTCCTAGGTCTTAGGTTGCATGTTTCTTTGCATTTTGCATGTTGCATGATCTCACAATGGTTAAATGAACTTCAATGCTTAAAACAATTATTCAAATATCTCTTCAAATCTAAAAAGAGCTGAAACCTAACTCGAAGGTCTCTTCATCGAATCACAAGTACTTATCCTCCTGGGTTAAACATTCTTTTGACATAAGACTGATTACTTGTCTTCATCAATACCTGCAAAACATATCATGTCTATCATTGCATTTACATATCATAATCATATGTTGCATTCCAATTCATCCATGTGCAAAAGCATAAAAATCATACATACATCTTTCCATAATCAAATACATTTGCATAACATCCATACATATGAAAGAAATCATTGCATTTGCATATATCCATACATACATTCTACTCTACTCATAGCATAAACATCACATGATATCATCATAAATCAAAATAGGACAAGTACATATGAAGTCACAACAAAAATATCGATCTCATATATATCAAAAATCTTGAACTAGTCAGGGGTGCACTACTGGCACAGTGTACAAAACAATGAGCTCAGCTGAGCAATCAGAATCAGAACAGTTTATCAATAACCAAAAAGAGTATAGTATATCAGAATGTATCAAAACAAATTAGCTATCAGCATGATCCTTTACATTTGGTGGAGGAGGAGGTGGTGCATCTAGTACTACCTTTGCTCTAGGTGCTCTGGCTCCCTCTGATGCCATCATCTACTGTGAATAGGAGGGAACTCTCTATGTAGTAGGAACAACTATATAATATGTGGACACATAGTAAGCTTCCCGTGAGGTCTGATGAATCACCTCTACCTGCAATCTCTATACCTCTGCACGTAGCTCAGTTTGTTGTCTATCTGCCTCTATGTATCACTCCTCCCATCAAGCACTACACACATTCAGGTCCCTAAATTGAGCACTAAGATGTCTAATAGTGTCCTGTGGAGTAGGAGACGCAGTGGGATCAACATCTGGCATATCAGTATCAAGGGAAACTTGCTCCATAGTCTCTGCTCTCTACACCTTATGGTGTCTAACCTCAGCACCTAAATCAAAACTAGTATCCCCCTCTTTGAAGTCCGCACCACCACCTACCACCTACTTAGCTGCAAGTACCTCATCCATTGAACCAAGTCCACCTAATGTCCCACCCTCTCCCCTAGTCTGTTTGTGAGAGCTGAAAGATCTACCTACTATAGAACTAAAGGGACGAGGGGGCCTCATGTATCCTGATGGTCTCTATTGTGGAGCCATCACTTTGGGTCTCAGAGGTGTGGGGTGTATGATGGGAGCCTGTGTAGGTCTAGGACCCTGTCCCATCGGAGCACAAGTAATGACAATAGCCTCCTCCATGGAGAGTATCAGCTTAGTGGGATCACAAAATCTATGAATAGGATGGTCAGCAAGCCATGAGATAAATCCATTAGTAACACCAGCATCAACTACATCTAGTCCATACTCCTAGTCCCTGCCAACAATAACATTGTACTCTTGAGAACACAAAGCATAAGAGAGCCTATGTGTCCATCCAAGTCCAATCTCACACCCTATCCATGCATATTTCACGTAATCCTCTGGGGCATCCTAAATCTATCCATCCTGCCGCCAGACCCTGGTAATCAGAAACCTCTGTATAGTGGAGGATGACCTCCCAATCAGTACCTGGCTGTAGAAGAAATAACTAAACTTCTCTCAAGTAGTTGGCCAAGGCTCAATGGCTACATATGGTCTCCAATGCACAAAATTCATATCATCGAGGCATCACCTCTAGTACTTAGTGTGGCCCATCCATCCCTGAATAACATATCCAGCATAAGTATAGATGATAGGCTCCTAAGGCAACCTCTGTGAAGTACAAATGGGTCTCAACACTGGGATGTGCTCCCAAGCCCATATCTACAAAACAAGAGCTCCTACAGCAAAAGATTTTCTCTCTTGATACACTACCTCGTGCATCTCGAAGAACATGTGTACTAATAAACACTGACCCCAAGCCAACTCAGAGGGGGTGGCCATCAAACATGCTACCATAGGGGCCCAACCCATTAGAAGACCGTTCTACTGATGGTCTGACATGATAATCCCACCAATCATCCCGACAATGATACACTCCAGACGGTGGGTTTGTCCATATCTCTAAACTAAGGTCTCCCAAGAAATGAAGGCCATCATCCAAGTATCATCTTCGAAGAGACGTCTATAAGATAAAACACCTGAGTTCCCCAAACTCACATACTCCGGTCATTGGCCTACATGGAAAGGAATGTGCAGTATCTAGTACACATCCTCAGGGGTAATAGTGATCTCCCCCATTGGCAAGTGAAAGGTCTGAGTCTTTGAGTGGAACCTCTCGATCAACGTAGTAAAAAGTCCATTATTTACCCTAATCTTAGGTAAATATATCAAGTGCTCAAATCCACAGGAAGCAAGATTGACACTCATAGGGTCTGGCAATGACACACATAGTCTCTATGTGGCAGGATGAGAGATCCATACATGTACATCTGGATATATGACCTACACAGCATAGAAATAGGGAATCCTATCAGTAATTGGGTCACAAAATAGGTTACAAGGATAAAAATGGTTAGTTCAGTGTTTCCGAAGGTGGGTTAACAGGTTAGCAATCAGGCTAAGGAATTAGAAAAATAAAAAATTGGACCTAATACAGAGTTTTGAGCTTGTTGTTTTCCATACGACAATTCAGACTGGCATGAAAAGTTGTACGACTTTCCACATTATACCAAATGACAAACCATAGTATCACAACAAAGCATCCCTCATCATACGAGTTATGAGGGACCCAATGAACTATCATACAACTCATGGGTCCCTCTGATACGAATCATGGTGTCCTATGAAACGACAATCTAGTTACTATTGAAAAGTCATACGAGTCCCGCTAGGGATTCGTACGAGTTTCCATGCATGCAAAATTAAAAAATGGAAAGACGTATGAAAAATTGCTAAAATCCTATAAAACATGGAAAAATTGACATTTTAGCAAAGTACAGAGGTCCACCTACCGAATGTATGTACTATCGAGGTCTCTAGTGTCTCCGACTACCCTCAAATCGGTGCGAACTCACAGGTACCTTTGATTTTGCTAGTTTATCTACCATTTTGTTCAGAGGGTTCCACAAAGATTCTAAAGTCAAAAGGGTAAAATGAATTGAAAATGACCCTTCCAACCTTTATATAGCTTTTGACCTACTTTTCAAAAGTGCTCCATTTTTCACAAAAATTACACCCCTGGCTAATTTCAATGTTCTGAATCCATTTTCGGAATCAAAATTAAAATCTGAGATCATTTACTATGTCAAAATCATGATTTTAAATATTTGGACCCAACACAGTCTACTGCTTGCATAATCAACCTTCAATCATCACAAAAACCCAGTATTCAACTTAATTGATCATCTTACATCAAACTCTCCAAATTTCAACTTGGTCAACCATGGTCAACTCATGGTCAAACCTAGTCAAACTTGGTCTTTTGGACCCTCCAACGATGTAGAATGTGTTCTTGGATGTGTTTAACCACTTCTCAAATCAATTAACATGCTTCTAAACTATCAACGCTGACTTTTCTTGTCAGATTTCAATTTTAATCCTGAAGGGGGCATGCTATTGCACATCATTCAAAGTCTATAATCTAAAGCTGAAATCATATCTTTCCTCAGTAATCAAGGAAACAACCATGTCTAGTTGTTGATTCATCAAAAAGACCTCATCACTTGGGGAAAATCGATCATCGCTTAGGGCATATCAGATTGATCGAGATCCATATCAATCTGGTATTCTCTTAGTCTTGTAAATTGTATCAGTTTTTGTAACTATCGGTTCAATTATGTTATTTCCTTGGTTCTTCAAAAACTGAATGGTTCAAGTGTGATACCAATGTGATTCTTATCGACAATTAGGTCTGGAATCGGTCACTCACTTCTTCACAATCATAAGGTTCGGAATCAGGTGTTTTCACACTTTTTCACAATCATCACTTCATTTGCTGTTATAGTTAACATTATCTTTGGTCATTCAGGACCTATCATCTTCATATCAACTTCAATCAGTTTCTATTTCATATCAATATCAACTTCAAACATCAGTTTCAACATCATACACAGACTGTCTTTGAACCACTGCGCTTAGCACAACAATTCAAAGAGCGGCAAAATGTAATACCCCAAAAATGTGCTATAAGTTCATTAACCTTCTATATCAACACATCAAATGAAATCAACATCAAAGTCCTAACCTAAGGCACATCTGAACATCATCGAATCCTAATTGATTATCTCAAATTCTGCATCAGGGAATATTCCTAGTAATATTCCTAATCATCATAATTATCTTTAATTTAATAGTTATTTGGCGATAAATCCTATTTATCCTAAAGTTTGATTAATTGAATATTCTCAATATTTAATTAATTAGATTTAATACTACCACTTAATTATTTAATTGAGTTTAATTATATTTATTCCTAATTATTATTATTTAAATTTGACAATAAATCAAAATTCCTATCATTAATTGATTAAAGCAAGTTGTCATATTTAATGATATTATTTTTAGAATAAAAGTTTGATTTAATAATGGATTAACCCATAAATCAATTGTTTTATTTTTAAAATCAGTTAAGTTGGAAATAAATCACCTTATTTATTTATTTAATTCATAATTATTATACACATTCAAAAAGCAGTTCAACTTGAAATCGGAAAATCAATTCAAGTTGTTTTAAAAATAAACTCAACTCTAAATTGAGTTAAAAACTTATTTTTGCATGCTTTTGCATGATTTTGTGAATTATTTATTCTTAATTCTTCGCTAACTCAAAAATCAACCTGAGTTTATCTGAGTGATTTATGGCTTTTTCCATGCACCTCCAAAACCCTAGATTTCTATAAAACCAAGGCTTGGCTCTTCAATCTCATATCTCAGAATTTGCAAACTTATGCTGGTGAATTGGTGTCTGAAGAATTGGAGCTTCTTTGTGAATCATCAACTTTGTGAGATCATTCATATTTTAGCATATCATTGTTAGATTAATTGCATTGCATATGTTTTTCATATAGAATAGATTTCATATCATTTTTCATCTTATTGCATCTAAAATCCAAAAAATAGATTAATTTGCATCTAATTCATATCTAGATTTTGCATTCAAATCCTTCGTTTATGTGTCGTCAAGGTCACTGATCTTGGTCCAATCTGAGAATACATACTCGCATCTATTAGAAGGCAGTAAATCACCTAGTTAGATTAGTTTTCATTTCATTGCAAGATTTCGATTTCAGCTAACCTCTAATGTTTTACTAAAGTGTTGTGTCTACAATTAGGTACAAAATTCACACACACATTAGTATGTATCTTTTTCTACCTACAAAATTCATTCCCCTCAATTGAAGGTGTTTAATGGGATGTCAAAAAACCAATTATCATACGATTTAGTAATGATGAAGAAGAAGAGAAGCTAGTTGAAGAGGCAATTGAGAAACAATTGTTGAATTGTAATAGTGAACATGGTGAAGAGATTGAGTCAAACAAAGAAATTCAAGAAGAATTGGTGAATGAAACAAAAGGTAAAAGGAAATAGGCTGAGACCCCCACACGAGAAAGGACAAGATCCAATAAAGGTTTTTCCCCACCTTTGAAACATGGAGTTGTAAAAATTACAAGGCCAACACCGAAAAAGACATATCAAAAGAAGAGAGGCACTCAAGCATCCACTGAGCTACCCAAGAAGAGGAGAAAATTAATAAGAGGTAAAGATGACATAGATTCTAAAGAGGAGGATAATAGTAAATTTAAGGTAGTTGTAAAAAAGGCACAATTAATTGATGAGATGGTAAATAATATAAAAGAAACAGGAATGCTTGCTCACCCTAAAATAGACCAGTATGTAAATATCTCTATCGAAGATTAGGATAAACTAGAAGAAGCAATCATCATCATGATGATTAAATTTAAAAGATTGCCAGTTGAATTGTAAAATTGTATTCCAAAGGAGTTATATGGTAAGGTGTCAACAAGATGGACTTATGTATTTCATACCGAGAAGAAGATGAGGGAAATATCATTGATTTTGGCAATGAAAAATTTATCAGTAACAATGATTGATAAAATGATTACACAATATGGAAAGAAGTTTTTGATGAAATGAAAAGAACTGAAAATACTACAGGGAAAAATTGAAGTAGATGAAGAGAGTAAAGAGAAATGGACTAAGATCTTGAAGTCTGAAGAAGTAGAACAAACTACACTTGTAGTTATTCCTAAGCAAGGTGTCATGGGTTGAGGTAAAGGTGTACATTATGATGATACTAATCTTACTACATAGAGACCAATTGAAGAGCCTCTTAGAGCTTTTCCTAGTAGGACCAAACTTGAATCAATAGGTGGGCTTGAATCTCAGGTTAGGCACTCAAGTTTGACAAGAAAATAGTCCAATTGATGAGGATAAAGAATATCTTCCTTCTTCTTTGAGCTCCACATCACTCAGGCGGGTATTGCCTTATTTGCACACTCAAGACACCTCATGATAAACAATAGGCCTATAGACAGATTACTATGGAATAGTCTTCAAAACCTTTTAGGTATCATGTACCCGAAAGAAAATAATTCTTATGCAATAGCCCTATTTACATAGAATGAATCTGAGGACTAGAAAGGACCTCCTGCTACTACTACCAACATGAAGGGGAAAGGGTGGAACTTAAAGGAAATGATTTAAAGATGGGTTTAAAAGATCCCCTGAGATACCCTAAGTCTCTCATAGACTAGTGCCTTATCCAATGGGTCATAGAGTCAAATACCCTATTGCAAGAGAAAGTTGTGAAACAAGGAAGCAATATTATCAATCTATTGATGCCTGACATCAATCACACACCATGACCAAACCTCACTTAACAACCCACCTGTGTATCCAAGTATGTTACTACCCATTTAAAGGATTTTAACCCACCCTTAGAAGAGACCTATAAGTAGATAATACATTGACAGAATAGTATAGAACAACAAGGGATTGCCATGAAAACTAGTTAAATCAGCCACCTGTAAACACTTCTCGAGCACAAAACCACACTCCTTGAGGTACAAAAAAACATCACAACAATCGATCATGGCAACTAGGACCACACTACAACCACTAGTGCCACCAAACAAATCAAATCCAATGAAAGAAGCAATTAAAATGAGTCCTTTCTATCGAAAAACCTTCTCAGAAAATTCAAATTTGAAATACAACGGTCACGTCAAAATTTTAAAGCATAACCATTGATGGTCTCACTTTCCTGGTAGATTAGATGGTAGACATGATCTTTTAAAACAAGCACGGGACCCCCTGACAAGTCAAATACCAAATCATCAATCTCCCAACCAATAAAAATTGAACAACTTGGTTCCACGTAGCAAGCAGGTCCCACAGAGCAAGCCATCCCCACAAGTGAAGATCAACGGCTGTCACCACACCATTGACTTAACCATCACCCATCTTACCTCAACATTATAATCGCAATCACAAGATCAAGCCGCACCTTAATGCTCTCAGAAATCATGGCCCCACTAAAAAAAATTCACCTCAGCACACATGGCCCAATAGAAAACCTCCAAATCATCTCTGTCTGACACCAGGACCACCACCAAGGCATCACCTAAGAAAAATGAGATCAACGGCTAGCGTATGATCTCATGTGTCAAAAAACCCACTCCAAAACATACGCCGACTGTCAATTTTTTGACATGTCAGGATCCACTAAAAATTAGAAATCCTCAGCCCCACTAACAAAATCCAACTCACCACCACGTAGATAATTGAGAGGTTGACAACTAAGCACACCATGGCACATAAAAACCAGCTAGCAATCGGACCCACCTTAGAACTACCACCTGAGAATAAAGTAACATTGATGGCTGGCGTAAGATATCATAGCTCTGACACATCTCATGAGAACCTATGCCAACTGTTGATCAACTACGGATGTTAGGATCCTCTGACAAACTTACAACCTAGGTCCCACTGATAGCATATACAGTCACTCACCCGTGGACCAATAGAAATTGAACAGTTCAGATATGCCTAGCAAATGGTCTCACTGACAAAACCAATGAAGAGGCACCAATTATGCACACCTGTCAGGGGACCCACAACCATCATCCTTAACACCTGTAAGATCAGACGGTTGTCTTATGATCTTGTAGGCCAAAAAGATTCCATGACATCATAAGACCATTGTCGATCTTGAATCTTTCACCGATGACACAAAGCTCGACCCCACCTTGCTGAATCAACCACTTCATCAAATCAAAAACTACCACGTTGCAATATCTGACATGCGAACATGCAACATTTTCCTTTTCACGCATAGGTCCCACTAACAATCCTGTCGAGTCATTAATACATGGACCAATCATAGATCGCCAACTGTGCACATGTGGAGGTGGACCTTGTTTGTTTGAAATGCTACATCACACAATAAAATCAACAGTGGGCGTATCTTTGCATACCTTTGAAAAATCTTATAAGAAGATACGCCGATTGTTTGATGGAGCTGGTGTCAGAAAGGGGGCCTAGGGAAATATTACGACTGAGACATAAGGAAAATATTAATTCTCTGGGCACTAGACTTAGGAAATATTAAAGGCCAAAGGAACTTAGGACTTGGGAAGAAATAAAGAGGACCCCGCCTAGGATAAAAGATAAGGGAACATGACCCTGTGGGGGATAAAATAAAGCACATGGGTATATTAGGGCTTTAGTGGCCTGAAAAAGTAACACAAGAATATAACGAGGCTAGGGTAAATTAAGTTTTTTATTTGTAACGACTAGAATTTTTGAATTTTTGCCTAGGGTTTAAGGTAGAGACCAAGAAAATAATGCAGAGGCCGGAAGAAAATTGCTAGAGCCATGAGATTTTTTGCAAGGTACTAACAGTGGCTCTGTCTGGCGATGTATGCCTCTTGTAGGCATGGCAATAATTAGATCTCTGGGAAAAGTAGACCACCCACTAGAAAATGTATAGGGACCTCAAAAAACATAGGGAACAACAAGGAAACGGGAAGGGAAAACATTTATAGAATTTACAAGAGAACATAATTACTTGATGGCCCTATTGGTTGTTCCCTTTGATCTTCAAACCTTGTAGATTTATACTTTGATGTACAACTATAATGAAACTTTGACTCTATCACCACTCCAAAGTCTACAAGGAAGAGGGCCAATTAACAAGGATCAAAGAGATCCTCCTACACTTTGAGCCTCAATGCTCAGGCGGGTGTACCCTTGACTCACTTCTTCAAAGGAGTCTTTAAACAATATATATCTATACCCTTTACTATCTGACTGAAAGGTTTATCATTTAATTATGTGTGTGATTGCTGATGATGGACTGCTTCTAGAGAATGGATCAGTACCTTATCCTAGGGCGGAGAGTCTCTTAACAACCTATATCATCCTAAAACCTTAACTCAAACACATATAGATTCAGAGTAAGTGCTTTTCCTATTACTCCACTCACTCACATATTAGGACATCAAATCCTTATCTTGCCATGAACTCACTGGACTTACCTTAAAGACTTTAATCCTAACTTTGTTAGGAACTCAAAGATAACCCCAAAATACTCTTTGTTTACCATATGCTAACCCACTTTGTGCAATCAACACATATGAGCTCAAGAGAAAAACAAAAAGGCATACACCAATATGAGATTGGAATCCAAAAATATTCTCACTAAGACTTGCAAAATCAATAGATTACCAAATGACAAAATGCACAAGGGAAAACAAACCCTAGATCCAGGCTCTCCTTGTTCAAATTTTCACTATTAACAATCTGGGACCAAAACCAAAAGAATTGGAAGCCCTCCAAACTTAAAAAGTCTGCAACTTATACTCCCTAGTCATCTTGGAAATTTGCAACAAGCTACGGATGACTAGGGTTAGGGTTTCAACCACCCAACCTGCTAGAAACAATCATACATTTAATTCAGGGGTGGGAAACACATCCAATCTAGGAGAGAGGAAAACTCAAATAGATCTACAATTACGAGCACATTGAGATCAGGACAAAAAATTAGGAATTGCCATGAAGACCAGTACAAACCGGCCACTTGCAAACACACCTCGAGCATAAAAATAGTCCTTCATATGGCACAAAAGTCTCTGCAAACAAGTAGCAGGCCTCTGGACCGCTTTGCAACCACCAAACAAATCCAATCAGGCTACTAAAACATTTAAAACCAGTCCTTCCTGTCGTAAAAACTCTCTGCAAGTTTGAATTTATCCTCATCAATTAGACTATTTTCTTGTCCAACTTGAGTGCCTAACATTTAAACTTTGAATTTATCCTCGAATCAGCGGCTCACATTTAAACTTTAATCTAGCTTTAAGTCACGGCCGTTGATCTTCTCACTTTCGTGGGCTTCAAATTTTAAACACGATCGACGGTTGTCGCCACTTTGCCAAACTATCTTCCTCACACCTTACCCCGGTGGTAATACGACAACCACAAGATCTATCGGCCTTTTAGTCATTTTATAAATCCATCGGCCCCACTTAATCATTCGGTGAACCAACGACTATAGTTTGTCTCTCTGTCACAGCAAGAAAATCATTTATGCCAAATACCCCGCGACAACGCTATCCTTTCTCACTAAAACTGTCTGGAGATCCTGCGACCAAAGAAATCTTTTTTAACTCAACTGCTAAACACTTATCGGGACCGCCAAACTACTCAGACCCCACTTCTAACTCCATAACTGCGATGCCACCTGTAAATAAGGCTTCAAAATCAAATGGCAGGTGCATGATCGCATGGGTTTTGAAACCTCCCATGAGATCATACACCAACCACTAGATCTGCCACGCTACCCTCCTCATTTGATAGCGGGACCACAACATAGGTGTCAAGAGATCGCATGTTAGAAAACTCTAACATGCGATCATGCGGCAACCAATCACAAGCTGCCACATAACAACCAGCGTAGTCACCACCGAGGAGACCCCACCTGCAAAAAGCTTTGAAAATCTGGGCCCACCATCACGTGATCGCGTGACTAAGGAAAACTTAACCGCCAGCCATGTCACCAGATGTTAGCCACTTAACCACCAAAATCAAGCAACAAGGAGATAACCATGGGTCGCCAAGTCACGGAATGAAAACTTAACCACCAAGTAACTGAACAACGTAGAAGACTAGGACCCATGCGGACACATGGAAAACGGTCGTATGATCTCATGTCAGGAAACTCTGACATGCGGCCATACGACAACCAATCAGGAGGAGCCCACTTCACACCCACATTGGAAAATCCAACGGCCGTCGCAAAAGCGCAAAGGATAAACATTGTGCATCTTTTCTACATGATCATACAACAACCACCGATCCTATCTGAGCTTTAACCACACCGGGTAATGAAAAGAGCTGGGCCCACTAACCAACCGCCAAACATTAAAAGATCACACGACAACATAGTCGCTAGATTGCTGAATAAAAGATGTAACCGCCCAGAGACTTGGAGAATGCATGACGAACACCTTAGCAAGGACTGGGCCCCATCATCCATCACACTTGCGCACATAGGAAATGCCAGTTAAACAGAAAACTATGAGGTCGAAAACACACAAGATTTTCGACATAGCGAAAGACTAAAAACACATAGGGTTTCTCACGCCAAAAGATAAGTGCACAAAAGTAGGAAGCACAAGGTCGAAAACAATGAAGGGTTTCACATAGACTGAAAACATCATGGATTTTCAAAAACACTGTGGGTTTTCGACACTTAGACAGATTTTTGAAATTTTTCTCTGCAGACCTTAAAACTTGAACAACTTTCTAGATTTTTTGATTTAGCACATGTGATTTGGGCTAGAGCAAGGTGATACATTAAGGAATACAGGGTAGGACATAAACCAAGAAAACATGCAAGAAAAAGGGCCATTTTCAAAGAATTTGCTATGACTGAAAAATGGACTATCAGGCCCCAGGCCATCAAAATGAAATCAATGACCCTCCTCAATCAAAGGTCTGATTTTCATCCACATATGTGACCCACCATTTGAAATTTTCATGGTCATCCTACTACCAACATATGTGAATACTCATGGGCTAAAAAATAAAACTATATTGGCCACTACCCATGTTCTTCTAGTCACAACTATTACATTCATATTCAAATTCTAAGAAATATGGGACATCACTTACTTCTTGATGACTAGGACAAATAAAAATTTTACTTTGTAATGCATCAAAAAATAGAACATGAGGAGCATCATGCATTACAACCCAATTACCTAGTTGAGAAGGACTTGAATCCTCTGATTTACCTTCATGCACTACTCCAGCCACTGAGCAACCTGGTTCATTAATGATGTCTTCATGAACTGGATCATGAACCAAGCGAAGGTCTTCTTCATGAGTTTTGTGACAAGGGGACAACTGGTCTGTACCATCATTTTCATCAAAAGAATCTCTATCCCAATTATTGAAGACAAATTCTTCAACACTGTCACCATCAGTATCATATCTAGTAGAAGGAAGGAAAGAATTTGAACAAGAAACTTGCTCATCACTGCAATCTTCATAACAGGTCAACACACCGTCATGGCCTTCAACCTCTTCTTCTACAGAGTCACTACAAGAGGGGAAATCTTGTGTACATGGGTCTTCTGGGTCACTTTGAACATTGGCCTCATTATCAGTGTCAAAGTATATACTATAGGGGAGCTGCAAATCAAAGTCCACACAAGGTGCATACCTTTGGAATTCATCAGCCAAGAGTGCTGAAATTCTTTCACTGCTCAATGGACTTTGGGCTTCATTATCCTTCTCCTCAGCTTCACCCCTAGTATTGCAAACATCCTCCTTGCCCAAGACAAAGATGGAGACCTCTGGCCTTAAATCATCTTGTGTGAAACAATCAATGGAGGAATCACCATCTGCATCATATTCAATATTTTTCTCTTCACACAAAACATCATCAAACCAAGACAAGAAAATTGCCCTCTCATGTTGACAAGAAGAAAAATTTGCAGACAAAAAGGAAATATTGTCATCCTTAGATTCATCTTTAGCACTCTCATTTGCATTGACTTCAATATCAGCTTCATAATCAACACTTTTAGCATAATGAGACTCAACATGAGAAACATTGGCCTCCTCATGATCATCATCAGGAACCACTAGTCTTAGCAATCTTATGTCCCTCTCCAACTGCCAGTTTACCATTTTCATCTTTGCTAATTCCTTCTTGAGAGCAGCAACTTTATCAAAATGCTCAACAAACTTACCTCTCAACACATCCCAAGAAGGGATTGAACATGAAGGCAAGGACAGGAACCATTTCCTTGCACTATCAAAAAATGTATGCACAAAAAGCCTCATAGAAACATCTTCATGTTCAACCTCCATTTCACCAAACAAACCCATGACATCATATACATGTTGGCTTGCTAAAACAGATCCATCAGCCATGAATCTAGGCAAGCTCCTTCCATCCTCAATAGAGAACTCATGTGGGGCACCTTCTATACCATCAAAACAAAAGGGCCTATATTCCTCCATGAGGAACTGCCCACTACTAATCATCCCTTTATAACAATGCTTAACACTTGATAAGGATACATTCTTTACAAGAAAATACCTGGAAGTTTTGTAGCAGAGACTTTGTTGATTGAAAGTAGGGCAGATCTAGAGCTCACCATGCAGCTCCATTAGGTTCTTTTCAAAATAGAGTCACTGCCTTCTTGAAGAGGAAAATTTTTGTACTTGCTCTGTATTTCTTCTTTCAATCAACCAAAATTCCACTAGGTAGACACACACTATTTATCAATGAGTGCACTGATCAAACAGAGAGTTTAGAGTTGCCACTTAGCATGTAGTGAGAAGATTTTACAAATGTGTTTTGTTTAGTTGACTCTATGATCTTCAACCAAGACTCTGAGCCAAGCAAGGAAACTTGCTATCTTTTACTCCTTCCCCAGGAGAGTCACCAATTTGTTGGAGCTTTTCCTTGCAGGACCAAACTTGAATCAATAGGTGGGCTTGAATCTCAAGTTAGGCACTCAAGTTTGACAAGAAAATAGTCCAATTGATGAGGATAAAGAACATCCTCCTTCTTCTTTGAGCTCCACATCACTCAGGTGGGTATTGCCTTATTTGCACACTCAAGACACCTCATGATAAACAATAGGCCTATAGATAGATTAATGTGGAATAGTCTTCAAACCCTTTTAGGTATCATGTACCCCAATGAAAACAATTCTTATGCAATAGCCCTATTTGCATAGAATGAATCTAAGGACTAGAAAGGACCTCCTACTACTACTACCAACATGAAGGGGAAAGGGTGGAACTTAAAGAAAATGATTTAAGGATGGGTTTAAAAGATCCCCTGAGATACCCTAAGTCTTTCATAGACCAGTGCCTTATCCAATGGGCCATAGAGTCAAATACCCTATTGCAAGAGAAAGCTGTGAAACAAGGAAGCAATATACTCAATGTGTTGATGCCTGACATCAATCACACACCATGACCAAACCCCACTTAACAACCCACCTGTGTATCCAAGTATGTTACTACCCATTTAAAGGATTTTAACCCTCCCTTAGAAGAGACCTATAAGTAGATAATACATTGACCAACATCCATTGGAAGACAAGCATGACATATCTTTGATACCTCATATTGCAAGAGCATCCTGGGTGTAAGAGCAATCTTGCATCACCCAAAAATATATTTTTTTTTGTATTCAATAAGGGCTATCTTGTGCAGAGTTTCTATTTATGGAAACTTGCTATTTTTAGTAAGTTGGTCTTACGATCTCAAAATGTCTGATTTTACATATGGAGGTTCATCTCAGTCATATCAACCTGCTAGCAAAGTTTCATGGCTAGATCAGGTGTAGTTTTGAAGATATTGAAGATTTTTGGTATTGGCAACAGGGTACAGAAACTTCGAACTCAATTTTGAAGGCTTTAGAGGCCCCAGATGAGGTTGAAAATTTGAGTGACGGATATTTTACATTGGTCAAGCCTATAAAGCGCTTCGTGGTGTTTCCAGAATGGGGTTATAATAGCCAATCGGGTCAACGGGCGATGACTTATGGTCTTCGGAAGTTGGGTCACCTAAAATGGTGAAAAATATTTTTTCTTCAAAATTTCTGTTTGGGTTTCAAAACTCATTTTGAGCTGACTTTGATGTAATAAATTGTAAAATAAAATAATTCTAAGTTTGGTCGGCCCTAAGGGCTAAATTTCTAGAACCTTCTCGGGCGGTGGAAATTGCCTATATAAAGAAGTCCCATAGTGTTGTCTAGGGCAGTTTTGGGTAGTAGATCTAGGTATTGATTCGAGGCTTTATCCTACAAAATGTTGTAAGGGAATGCCCATGTGGCTTTGCATATTGTAATTCTGAAAGTTTGTAATTCCACATTTGTGGAGATAATAAGAAGTCAATTTTCTATTCTTGCATATTATTGTTGTTGTTTCTCTATTTCTGTGATGTGTTTGTGGTATTAAGGGGAGCACCCTTCATCACCTCATCTCATACATACATGAACACTAACTCTGAACCAGTTATCCCTGCGAAGACAACTCCACTTGCAAACACATAGGCAATGCAAATAGAAAAATCAAACACCCTTGATGTATGATTAATGAATTCAGAATTCAAATGGAGATAGCTTGGTAATAGTAAGAATATATTAAATCCTCATACATAAGACAAACCTATTACAATATGCACTGTATTCTCATAAAACCAAAGAGGAAAGAGGGAACTCTATATGCAGAGAAAAGGAAATATCTACAGGAAAAGGACCCTTCACTTGGAACCAATTCCTCCAGAACTTATAGAGAGAACGGAACCCTTACAAAATCAAACAACCTGTTATTTAAACCACTAGCCACCTTCAGATCCTAAACAAGATGCATCAAGCTTTGGGTGACTAGGGTTAGGGTTTCAACTACCCAACCAACTAGAATTACATCAAAATTTATTGCAGGGGAAGAGACATAGGCAACCTAGAGAAAATGAATCTCAGATAGATTTGCAATCATCAAAATCTGTGAGAACATTACAAAACAACAAGGGATTGCCATGAAAACCAGTAAAATCAGCCACCTGCAAACACTTCTCGAGCACAAAACCACACTCCTTGAGGTACAAAAAACATCACAACAATCAGTCATGGCAACTAGGACCACACTGTAACCACTGGCGCCACCAAACAAATCAAATCTGGTGGAAGAAGCAATTAAAACCAATCCTTTCTATTGAAAAACCTTCTCAGAAAATTCAAATTTGAAATACAACGGTCATGTTGAAAGTTTAAAGCATAACCATTGATGGTCTCACTTTCCCGGTAGATCAGATGGTAGACATGATCTTTTAAAAAAAGTGTAGGACCCCCTGACAAGTCAACCACCAAATCATCAATCTCCCAACCAATAAAAATTCAAAAACTCGGTGCCACACAGTAAATAGGTCCCGCCGAGCAAGCCATCCCCACAAGTGAAGATCAACGGCTGGCACCACACCATTGACTTAACCATCGTGCATCTTACCTCAATGTTATAACGGAAATCACAAGATCAAGCCGCACCTTAATGCTCTCAGAAACTATGGCCCCACTATAAAATTTCCTCCTCAGCACACCTGGCCCAATAGAAAACCTCCAAATCATCTCCATCTAACACCGGGACCACCACCAAAGCATCGCCTAAGACAAATGAGATCAACAGCTGGCGTATGATCTCATGTGTCAAAAAATCCACTCCAAAACATACACCCACCATCGATTTTCTGACATGTCAGGATCCACTGAAAATTGGAAATCCTCAACCCCACTAACAAAATCCAACTCACCACCATGCAGACAATTGAGAGGCTAACAACTCAGCACACCATGGCACATAAAAACTAGCTAGTAATCGGACCCACCTTAGAACTACCACCTGAGAATAAAGTAACATCGACGGTTGCCATAAGATCTCATAGCTCTGACACATCTCATGAGAACCTACGCCAACTGTTGATCAACTATGGATGTCAAGACCCTTTGACAAGCCTGCAACCCAGGTCCCACTGATAGCATATATAGTCACTGACCCGTGGATTAATAGAAATTGAACAGTTCAGATATGCCTGGCAAACGGTCCCACTGACACAACGAAATGAAGAGGTGCCAATTGTGCACACCTTTCAGCGGACCCACAACCATCGTGTTGAACACCTAAAAGATCAGATAGTTGTCTTATGATATCATAGGCCAAAAAGATTCCATGAGATCATAAGACCATCGTCGATCTTGAATCTTTCACTGATGACGCAAAGCCCGACCCCACCCTACTGAATGAACCACTTCGTTGAATCACAAACTGCCACATTGCAATATCCAGTAGGCAAACATGCAACATTTTCCTTTTCATGCACAGGTCCCACTGACAACCTTGTCGAGTCATTAATACATGGACCACTCATAGATCGCCAACTATGCACATGTGGAGGTGGACCTGCTTTGTTTGAAATGCTACATCACACAATAAAATCAACTATGGGCATATCTTCGCATACCTCTGACAAATCTTATAAGAAGATATGCCAAATATTAGATGGAGCTGGTGTCACATAGGTGGTCCAAGGAAATATTATGACCAAGACATAAGGAAAATATTAATTCATCGGGTGCTAGACTTAGGAAATATTAAAGGCCGGAGGAACTTAGGACTTGGGAAGAAATAAAGGGGACCCTTCCTAGGATAAAAGATAAGGGAACATGACCCCGCAGGGGATAAAATAAATCACATGGGTATATTGGGGCTTTAGTGGCCTGAAAAAGTAACACAATAATATAACAAGGCCGGGGTAAATTAAGTCTTTTATTTTTAACAGCTAGAATTTTTGAATTTTTGCCTAGGGTCTAAGGAAGAGACTAGGAAAATAATGCAGAGGCTGGAAGAAAATTGCTAGAGCCATGAGATTTTTTTTAGGGTACTAACATAGCCCATTCATATATCAGACACTGAGAAACTAGAAGATGATATATATGAAGAAGAATTTTATCCTACTTGCTACATCGAGAAAGAGGATACACCTGAGGAGTTAGTGATTACTAGGAATGATGAAGTTTTGATTGAAGATATCACTTAAGGAGATCTTGATGATGAAGAAAAAGAAAATGAAGATGTTACTACTACTGTCAAGAACATAGAGGAAAACAAGACTACTGAGGTAGCCACAACATAAATACCAGGAAACTTAACAATTTTGGTGCAAGCCATACATATTTCTACTCAAGAGTAATCTGAGGACCCAATGCCCAAGGAAAATATGGATACCACCGAAGAGAAGGGTGAAGAAGGAAGCAAAGAGACTATCGAGCTTGAAAAAAAAGAGGCATAAGACAAAGCAACATAAATTGAAGAAAATGTAGATAATTCTACAACATGTACAAGTAGAGAAGCCTAAGGACCTCATACTGAGAGAATAAAAAAAGGGAAAGAAAAAGAGGAAAGTGTCTCCACCGAGCAGCCAAAGTAAAATCTAGAGCTGAAGGCTCTAGTTCCATATGGGAAAGCCACTACATCTTTTAAATGAGAGAAGAAAAAAAATATAAGAAACATGGTAAAGGTCCGATCACCCTGGATGAAGTCATAGAAATACCTTCATGTGACCTGAGAACCTTAGACCCTAAAGCTCTGAGACATTATGGATAATTATGCATTAGGAAAGAAGATCAATAGAAGCTAAGGTAGGAGAGTAAACATAAAGAGGTACTTGAGGATGTGAGAGAGATCCTAATGTAGGTTGTACCTGATTTCAATGTTGATGATGAAACTCCCATCATTGACCAGCTTGCAACACTTACCAGGCACATCAACTCTCCCAATGTTGATGCTAAAAAGAAAATTGAAGAGAGGGTGGAATCCAAAATTAAATTTAAAATAGCAGAGAAAATATGCCAAGTTGTGGCCATTCATAAGGTGAAGCTATCTGAAACTATAACTAAAATAGAAACTCTCATTCGGTAGATTCTCACAACTTTAAAGAATCTTTGCACATCAGAGTTATTTACTGTAGAAATAAAAGTGAAGAATAAGAAGTTGCATGATGATTTTTAGAAGAGTGCAGAAAGCTTGATAACATGACCTCATTCATTCAAACTACACCATGAAAAATTGAAGCATATTCATGGGTTACAAAATTAGCTAAAAAGAGAAGAAGAAAAGATAAAGGATCAAACAAATGAACTACAAGAAGAGTTATTACCACATATTGAGGTGATGCAAAGGCATTTGAAGAAAGGAAATGATTGAGTAGATACTCCTGAGCTATCAGTAGTAGATCACATATTTTACATGCATGCACAAGTTGGCTTCAAACATATTGCTTTAGAAAGTTTGAAAGGGGAATGGGAAAACATCTTAGCTAACTTGAAGAAAACCCATCGAAACATTTTTGATAAGTTGTAAGTATATACAAGTTTTTCATTGTTACCAAAAAAGGGGGAAGATATGTATACTTAAAAGGGAGAAAATATGTATATGTATAGTATGTATACTTAGTTAGGTATATAGACAAGGGGAGTCTAAAATTTTGAGTATATAGTTTTGAATTTTTTGAATTTTGATTATATGGCATACATATGTATTTTTGTTACTAATTCCAAAGGGGGAGAATGTTCATTTATATGTTGTCATTAGTGTCACACATACAGTCAGTAAAGGAAGAAAACAGGCTAGTCGGTCAACACTCTAAGTATAGTAAGCGACCAGAACACCAGGTAGATTATCATAATAACCAAACACAGTCTTAAACAAGTACATATATTGAGCCAAATGATTACCAAGAAGTGAGTATAGTTATAATAGAGCATTCATATATACCCAGCTTCATTAAGTTATTAAGTGACGAATGAAGTGCATATCAAAGAAAACAAGAAAGACATAAAAGTTTCTGATGGCATGGAATACAAGGTAAATGGTTTACATTGAGCTAGAAAATGGTTTACATAGACTGAGGTGAAGATTAAATGTAGATAATCATTAAATGATTGATGATCCCTATGTAATAATGATTTAGGTTATTCATTTGGATCATAGATCTTAGGTTTCCTAGATGATGCCATCACCCTAATTAGGTCAAAATATTTTTATATAAGAACTATCAAAATGTCATTTTTACATGTAATACGCATGAAGTAGCCATCTATATAGACATATGAATATCAGATAGGGTTGTGAAGTTAAATTTTTGACAAAGCATTCAAGGATTGAATCAGTATCAAATCATAAGGATGCCTAATAGAATTTAGAGAGGAAATATATTACAACAAGGTGATAATAGTTAAGAACATATCAGATCTGAAATTAGTCAAAGTAAGTTGCTACATACAGATTAGATCTATTGTTACTTTCTAACAATTATGCCAGACTTAAATCTCTTGACATAGTAGACCTAACAAGTCTTTTTTTAAATCTATTAACCAAGTGCACACTTAACAGTGTTCCTTAAATCATTTAACCAAGGAGATCCATACAGATCTTTATTGTTACTCCTGATAGGGTAAGATCATCAAAAGTGATCAAACGTTGTAGCCTTAACTGACAAACTTTATTATTGTAGTTAGTGAAGCTTTTTGGTTGTCATCCCCACCACATTTTTTACCTTTTAATAGAGTTTCTACAATACCAAAATACTTTTGTATTGTGTATGAAGCTTCATGGATGTTTATATGTTAGATTAGTAAGCATTTATATTTTCAGTAATGTTATGAATGGATGAAAATATAACATGTGTAGTCGGTTAATGAATTACACTATTTTAAGGATTCAGTTGAAATTGTTTTTGAGGTTACTTATTCACCCCTCCCCTCTTAGTAACTCACCTTTCCATAATCCACACTTCCATCTCTCATAGTAACATAACAATCCATTCTTCACCTCAAGGAAGAAACCCTTCCTTATATAAAAGTTACAAATAATAATTCATCTAGATGTTGGCCATTATAGGACCTCATTAAGAATTAAAAAAAATTCATTATCCAAGATGAAAATAACCAATTCATCCCTGATAATGTTACAACAGTTATAATTCACCCAAAGTCAGCTTCATTAGTAGTTTAATCATACATTGTTACTCTTCCTAGTCAGCTCTCAAATACTTCCATGATAGAAAACACACCATAGATGATGTCAGCATTCACATGAACACACTGTGATCATAATGTATCTTCTTCGTGATGTCCTTTGACATTTCTCAAGCATGCATACAAAAATTCATCATCACACAATAATTATGTTCCAAAGACTAGAACTAGGTCTGTGGAAAATCTCTATCTCTGTTCCTAAAACCAGTCTTTACTAAAATAAACATATCTCTATCCAATGATCATATAAACATCTATGGTCAGAGAAATAATCTTTAGATACATCTCTAATCCTGCAAAAGATATCAACAATTTTGCAATGGGGAATAAAAGGAATAGATTAAGAAAATATGATCGAACAAAGGATGACAAAAAATATCAGACAAAACATAATCAAGATCAGCTTGTTGAAGTTTAGGAAGAACCTATTGATATTCAAGAAGATGCAATCCAAGGAGGGGAACAAATTGGTACTTCTAGAGGTGAAAATAGATCTTTTGGCATGGGCAATTTGATGGAGATGAATGAGGATTCATTTTTCAGTCAAATTCCATCTAAAGAAATGTTATCTGAAAGTACAATTAAAACTCATTGCAAAAAACTTTGGGATGAATATTTTGAAAATAAAAGTATGGTTGCAAGAGCTCAATTATTTGTTAGGTTATTTAGGAAAAAAGAAATGACTCCTGTTTTGGAGTTGTTGGGTGTTGACAACAAGAAAAACTCAGGAGAAAATGTAAATCGAACAATAGTTCAAGATTTTCAAGATGCATTGAACAACATTAATAACTCAAGTCGAGGAGCTGATTTAAGTGTTGCACGTAGAGCAATTATGACTAATTTATCTAGTAGGAGGTTGACACAGAGAAAATAAGTGCATGTAATTTTTGATTTACTATTCAAAGATATATCAGCAAGAGAAATATGTTAGATGAAAACATTGAAAAAAATTGGGTAAATATTTGTAGGCTTCCTTGAAAAGACAGAATTTTTGAACATGCAAAAAAATAGGTCATTGAATATTGGACTGCTCACTCTCATATTTCTTCTAATAGAAGGGATACAATACAAATGAAAGATGAAGAGACTGGTATGAAAACTGCACATCCAAAACATTTTATAGATACAATACAAAGTGAATTATTTGAAGCATTCAAGAAAGAATTTTCAAATGTTAAAATATGTCAAAGAATGTTTGAGAGGTTGCGCCATTGCTTTGTACACATAAATAAGGTTCATGAAACTTGTTGTTGTCAAAATCATGTTGAGTTTCATCTATACTTGCAATCATATAAAAAATTTATGGCAGTTCTTGATTCAAATATGGTCATCCCTTGAAGTACGAGACAATTTGTGAAGTCCATTTTATGTGATAAATTAGAAGATTCAGATGAGTTCAAAGTATAGTGTATAAAGAATGCATGCAGTGATTGTGGATATTTGCATAAATTTCTATTGCAAATTGAGAATATTAATGTTTCAACACTGGTTTTGTGGAAAAATATTTGAATATGAGACATAGCGAACAAAGAGTGGAGATGAATCCAAAAAAATTGTATTCAAGGAGAGTGAATTTCCTTACCTTGAGTTTATGACCAGATTCCGTACTCTAATTTATCCACATATCTAGCATTGTCAATCTGCACGATGGCAAGCTAAACAGTTTTGTGATTCCAAAGATTATTTTCCACCTAGTTGTATTCTTCCAATTATAGATTTCTCTAAGAACTATACATTTTCCTCTCAAAAAGAGCTTCAAGCTCAATATTATCATTTTGATCAGGTTGCAATATTTGTGCAAGTGACCTATAGACATGCACAATATTATTTGGATGGGGTAGAAAGTCCTGATCCAAATGAACACATTATCATCAAAGAGTTTCATTTCTATATCAGTGATGATAAGGTTCATGATAGGAGCTATGTGGCTCATTGTTTTACAATATTTTTTGAAGATATTGTGAATCATGGGATAAATGGCTCTCAACACTAGATTTGGTCTGATGGTTGTGCAAGTATGTGTATAGACACTACAAGTTATTTTCATTTCCATTTAATTATTTGTTAAATTATTAAAGGATGACATGTATGTATCTATGTATGTATGTATGTATGTATATAAAACTTAATTTTTCAGGATGATTTAAATCTACAAAAGCCTTTAGTTGGCTATCCATGCAACATGCTAGATGTAATGTTAAATTTTTATGGAACTTCTTTGAAAGTGGACATGGAAAAGGAGAGCACGATGGAGCAGGAGCATGTGTGAAGTGTGCACTTTGCCAACATGAACTTCCAAGTACAAATGGTGTTCAATATATATATATATATATATATATATATATATATATATATATATATATATATATATATATGTATATGTATATGTATATGTATATGTATATGTATATGTATATATGTATATGTATATATATATATATATGTATATATATATATATATATGTATATATATGTATATATATATATATATATGTATATATATGTATATATGTATATATATATATATATGTATGTATGTATGTATATATATCTATATGTATGTATATATATCTATATATATCTATATGTATGTATATATATCTATATATATATATATGTATATATATATATATATGTATATATATATATATATATATGTATATATATATCTATATGTATATATATATCTATATGTATATATATATCTATATATATATATATATATATCTATATATATGTATATATATCTATATGTGTATGTATATATATCTATATGTGTATATATATATATATCTATATGTGTATATATATATATATCTATATGTGTATGTGCAAGATCATGAGGGGCCAAAAAGAGGTGATGTCAGTTCAAAACTTTTACAACGTAGCTGATGGCTTTTTTTCACCCAAATTTGATAAAATAAAAAGGGTATCTTAAGGAGATTATCAACTTTCTATTGACATAATTGCTGTCAAATTTTGAATTCGGTAAGTAATTATGAGTTATTTTCTAATTGAGCTACCTCTAAAGTGTTGATTTATATACTTATTGAAAAATGACTATAACTTTCAGACAGTATAACATTTTTGAAATCCAAAAAATGTGTCACATTCTATGCTTTGCCTACTATAAGGAAAAATAAATAAAAATTGAATTTCGTAAAGTTTTGAATGAGTTAAGGTGGTTAGACACAATAGTTTTTTTATTCTGAAAATGTTGTAGCAAAAAATTCATAATTAATTATTTTTTTGGAATAAAATTATAAAAAAATATGCATAACATCCGGACTTGAGTCTACTACTTATATATAAAATCTTATAATAAAATATTATCATTTGATTATGATTAAGGTGGTCAGACATACACCTACTTCTTATTTTTTCCTAAAATTTTTGTACTACTGCATTGAAATCTATACTTTTCACCAATCATACTAACTTTTTCTCAAAAAAGGCCTAGTAGTTTAGAAACTACATTCAATTTTCTATAGATTCTATTCTTATAACTTTTTGATATCAGGTTCATAGCTAGTTGAAATTTTCACATCAAGTTTACTAAGCCTGATTGGCTGATTTTTCATTGCCACTTAAGGGCATAGTTTGGCCCCTCATGATCTTGCATATATATATATATATATATATATATATATATATATATATATATATATATATATATATATATATATATATATATATATATATATATATATATATATATATATATATATATATATATATAGACACACACACACACACACACACACACACACACACACACACACACACACACACAGAGATACATATACATACAGATGCGTACATATAAATATGTGTGTGTGTGTGTGTGTGTGTGTGTGTGTGTGTGTAGTTTTAGCTTAGATCCATTTTCTTTAAAGTGATAATTCATAAATGTACAGGTAACATGATAGAGAATTCAAAAAAAATTGTTCAATGGTGTCAAAGTCATTTTGCTCCTTAGGACACTATATACAACAAACGTTATTTTTGGGAAGTGAAAGGTAATTTATATTTTGTTGTAAAATTTTAAATTAAATTTTGATTCCGTGTTCATGTCTATCTTTTTATAATTGTTGATCTAAATATGTGCAAGTTTCATTTTATATTTGTAACAGATATAGACCGATCAAATCCTTACAATTGTTAAAGAATTGTTGGTATTATCTAAGTTTACATCAATTGGTCACTACAGGACAACACAAGCCTCTTTTGATTCAAGTAAGAGAAAAATCATGTTTTTGTGCTCACTACATTGAGGATAATCCATTGAGTCAATGTGAGAATATTGCAAATGGATATGTTTCACCATGGGATATGAAAGATTTAATCAGAATGCCTTCTTATGAAGATGATGACACTGACATAAACATTCATGATCCTATATATTCAACTGATTATGAGCATGTTTCTGATTTAGTTGTTACTGGTGCGTGCACATACATGTTGTTTTATTTTATTTTATTTTAATTTATCGTATAAGTGATGTTTAATTTTAATAAAATCTATTTGTATAGGTTATGTTTTTGTTGTAGTTGTGGATCTTGACTATTATCATGTGCAAAAAATTTCATGGCTTTAGCCCTTTTCTTCTGGTCTCTGCAGTTTCATTTAGGTCTTTGGCATTAGCCCTAGTTCAAAAATTCAAAAAACTAGCCGTTGTGTTCAAAATACCCTAAGTCTGCCCTACCTTTGTTCTAATTGCATGTTACTTTTTTGAGTGACTTAAAATCCTAATTTTCATGTGCTAATTAAAATTCCTTTAAGCTGTTCGACAGTTAGGTTTTCGTGTTCAGTGGGGTCCCTTTTAATTTTTCCTAATTTTCTTCCCCAGTGACCTTTATATTTTCCTAAGTCCTCTGCGCCTAAATTTTTCCTTAAAATCCTAAGTCTTAGCATTTAATTTTTCCTATGTTTTGGCTTAAATATTTCCTAGGCCCAACTCTGATACCATCTCAATCCAAAGGTTGTCGCTAAGGTGCATAGGATTTTTCAGAGCTATGTGATGTCATGACGTCCATTGATCTTCCTTTATGACATAGCACTTCAAATGGGTGGGTCCAATGACATGTAGGTACAAATGGCGGTCTATGATTGGTCCACAAGTGAATGAGTTAGATTACATTAGTGGGACCTGAGTTTCAGACTTGTCAGAGGGCCCTGACATTGTCAGTAGATCAACGATTGGCATAATTTCTCATGAGATATGTTAGAGGCTTGAGATTATGCGATAGCCACCCGATCTCTTATGTGACATAATCCTTTATTTCAAGTGTTTCCACATGCCAGGTGTGCCGAATTAGCGGTATTTGATTGGTCCATGTAGTGTGATTAGGCATGTTGTCAGTGGGGCCAAATTTTTTAAGGTACAATGGGTTCTGACAATGACAAAGCATCAACGGTCAGCGTGTAATCTGATGGGCTTTCTCTGACACTTGTGATCTTAAGACCACCATTGATTTCATTTCCTATTAGAGGGTTGTTACAGTAGGGAAAGATTCTGCATCCAATAGTTGTCTCATGATCTGATGGAATCTTGGAGGGCTATGCAAAGATGAGACAACTGTCGATCTTCTTGTGCGGGCCCATTAAAATTGCCTTAGTCTTTTGGCAGTCCTGATATTTATTTGGCAGTTTTGACAATCTTTCAATGCCTTTCACTCATTCACAAAATGAAATGGTGATAGTCCTAATAGATTAGTGATTCAGCGAGTGTTTATTCATGTGATTGCTAAACTACTTGTTGGATAGATAAAGTTCTTCACAAACTCACGGAAGCCTTCGGTCGCCAGTTCGCAAGATGTAGCTAGGATGAGTTAAATGCTTTTGGTCGACAATTCGTAGGGTTAAGCAGTGGTTAAGATTTTTATTCCGCGAACAGAAAATGCCTTGTCACGTAGTCGCTGAGAGGTAACCCGAGGCTGGAAAGTGAGTTAAGAACATAAAGACCACGAAAAAGAAAGATCAGATGGTCATGACTTAAAGATAGCCCAGATTCAAATTTTAACCGCCAATCTACTGCAAGCACCATAATCTGACCATTTGTTTTCAAATTCAAATATTTGAAGGGTTTCCTACAACCAGGACTAAAATTGAATGCTTTCACGACCGGATTTGATTTGTTTGGTGGTGCTTGCTATTGCAGTATGGTCCAAGGTGTTTCATGATCATCTGCAGGGGTCTGTACCATTTTTTTTATGCTCGAGGTGTGCTACAGGTGGCTGAACAGGTTGACATTTTGGATGTTTTTGTGGTTCTCAGTACCTTCTTAGTGAGATTTGTCATGATTGCAATCACTCTGGGATTTTCTTTCTCCTAGTTTCCTGGGTTTCTTCCCCTGCATTTATTTTGTGACCATTTTCAGTGGGATTAGTGGTTGAAACCCTAACCCTAGTCACCCGAAGCTTGATGCATCCTCTTTGAGGATTCCAAGGTGACTAGCGGTGGTATATATTGCAGCATTTTTTGATTTTGTAAGGGTTGTTTTTGATGGTATTATACTGAGTAAGGAGAGCTTGGATCTTGGGTCTATTTCTTTGGCATTTTGTTGTCTTGGTAATGTATTGATTCTGAAAATTAATGAGAATACACTTGAATTCATGTCTTCTTTTTCTGATTGTGGATTCATATATGTTAAGGTCACAAAGTGGACTAGCATATGGTAAACAAAGAGTATTGTGAGATCAGCTTGGAGTTCCTAACAAAGTTAGGATTAAATCCTTTAGGGTGATTTCAGTGAGTTCATTATTAGATTCGAATTTGATGATCATTTTTGGGAGTGAGGGGAGTAATACGCAAAGCACTTACTTTGAGCTCATGTGTGTTTGAGTTAAGGTTTAGTTGATATCTATTATCAAGTTACTCTTTTCCCTGGTTAAGGCACTGATCCCTTCTCTAGAGGTAGTCCATCATCATCAATCACACACACATTCAAATGATAAAATCTTCAATCAATTAGTAAGTGGTATAGTTGTATATTATTTTGTGATTCCTTTGAAGAAGTGAATCAAGGGTACACCCACCTGAGCATTAAGGCTCAAAGTGTAGGAGGATCTCTTCTGATCCTTGTTAATTGGCCCTCTTCCTTGTAGACTTTGGGGTGGTGATAGAGTCAAAATTATATTAAAGTTATCCATCAAAGTATAAATCTACAAGTTGAAGATCAAAGGGAACTCCAAACACTGACAATGTAGAAACTGTAGATTATTATCTACTAAGATGTACAAAAGAAAAATATTAGTTGGTAGAAAAAATTGTAGATGGTGATGGACAGACATATCCAATTGGTTTAGTTGTTATTGGAGGAACCTATTATCATAAAATAAACATCGACATAAATGGTGTTCAATTTATTGAATACCTGTCTGGCAAAAAGTTCTTTATTACAGACACTTGGTTATAGCAACAAAGTTGCAATTTGAGACATTTCCAAAAAGAAAAAATGACAATCAGAAGTGGAGGTTGTCTATTGAAGAACACAAAAAACTTTTGGAGATAATAAAAGATAGAGAGGATCCAAACTATATGTATGAGGAGCTTTAGAACTCTATAAACTTTAGAATAAACTTCTTTTAGTAGCTCCTGGACTTTCATATATTTGAACTCTATAGTTTGAATTTTCATATTTGAACTCATATATATATTGTATGTTTTTATGTATGTATGTTAGTTAATTAATTGTATGCTTTGATTAATTAGTTAGTTAATTAAATGTATACTTTGATTAATGTTTTTGGTAATTAATCTTTAGTTAATTATGATAGTTACTTAAAATTAATTATATTCTTTCATGCATTACCTCCCCTTAAGACCTCCCCTTAAGACATTAGCTAGTTACTTACTTAATTATGTTTGTTACCTAATTATGTTAGTTATCTTACTTAATTATGTTAGTTAATTATGTGAGTTAGATTACTTAATTATGTTAGTTAATTTAGTTAATTATGTTAGTTAGATTAGTTAATTATGCTAGTTACTTACTTAATTATGTTAGTTAATTTACTTAATTATGTTAGTTAGATTAATTAATTATGTTAGTTATGTTTGCACGTGCCAAAAATTTCATGGCTCTAGCTCTCTTCCCCTAGTCTCTGCAATGTTTTTCATGTCTCCGGCTAAAAGCCTTGGCAAATTCTTTTTTTAAATCTAGCCATTGGGTCCTTAAATTTAAAATTTCCCTAGCTCTATTTTATTTCCATGTTACCTTTTTGTGGGTCACTTAAAACCTTTAATCCGCATGTGACTTTAAAAAAAAAAAGACTTCTTTACATGTCACGCGATTAGGTTTCATGTGTCGGCGGGTCCCCTTTAATCTTTCCTAAGTTCCCAGCGCCCTGCAAGTTTTAAATTTTCCTAAGTCCTGAGCTTTAATTTTTCCTATGTTTTGCCAGCCTTTATTTTCCTTGGGCCCAGCTCTGACACCATCTCCATCTAACGGTGGGCGTATGTTCCCAAGCGATGTGTCAAACGCATGAGATCTTAAGACCGTCATTGATCTCATTAGGTGACGTTGCCTTTCCTTTTAAGTGGGTCCACATGCCAAGTGTGCCATGTCAGCCTTTTCTTATTGGTCCACGGTTAAACAACTTAGCATGTGTAAGTGGGACCTAGTTTCCAAATGTGTCAGTGGGTCCTGATCCTATCAGTGAATCAATGAATGGCGTATAATCTTATGGGTTTTATCAAAGGCTTAAGATCTTGAGACAGTCGTTAATTTTGTTTCCTGTTAGATGGTTCTCAGAGATGGGAGGAGATTCTTGATCTAATGGTGGGTGTGTAATCTGATAGAATCTTGGAAGTCTTTGTGAACTTCAGATGACCGTCGATCTTCCTGATGCAGGCTCGGTCAAAGTTTCTCAGTCTTTTGGTGGTTGAATTAAGATTTAAAAGCCCGTGAAGCATGAAGATCAGACGGTCATGACTTAAAGTTGATGGAGATTTAAATTTTGACCTCCGATTTGCTGCAAGTACCATAATGTAGCTATTTATTTTCAAATTTGAATTTGCAGAGGGTTTCCAGCAATAGGAAGTACTAGAATTTATGATTTTAACAGCTGATTTTGATTGGTTTGGTGGCGCTTGCTGTTGCAGTGTGGTCCAAGGTGTTGAGTGATGATCATTTGCAGGGTTTGTACTATGCAGTTTTGTGCTCAAGGCATGTTGCAGGGTTGACATTTAGGCATTGTTCATAATTCTCAGTACCTTCACAGAGAATTTTTCATGATTGAGGATCATTCCAAGATTTTCTTTTACCTAGTTGCCTGGGTTTCCACCCCTGTAATAACTTTATGACCATTTCCAGTTGGTTGGGTGGTTGAAACCCTAACCCTAAGTCATCTGTATCTTGTTGCATTCTCTTTGAGAATTCCAAGATGACTAGGGAGTATAAGTTGCAGAAGTTTTGATTTTGTAGGGGTTCCAAAACTTTCTTTGGTCCCAGCTCGTTGTTGATAGTGTTATACTGATAGAGGAGTGGGATTTTGGGTATTTCCTATCTTTGTGTTGTTTTGATTGTATATTGATCCTGAATATTTTAATGAAAATACTATTGAGTTCCAATCTTGCATTTGTGTATGTCTTCTTGTTTCGGTTCTAAGCTCATATATGTTAATGTCACAAAATGAGTTAGCATATGGTAAACAAAGAGTATTGTGAAGTCATCTCTGAGTGCCTAACAAAGTTAGGATTAAAGTCTTTTGGGTGGGTTTAGTGAGTTTACAACCATGTAAGAATTTGATGTCCTTTTGTTTGAGGGAGAGGGGTAATAGGCAAAGCACTTATCGTGAGCCCAAGAGTGTTTGATTCAAAATCTTTAGGTAACGTATGTAATTGGGTGACTCTTTTCCCTAGGTTAAGGCACTGGTCCATCCTCTGGAGGCATTTCATTGTCATCAACCACACACACAAACATTCAAATGATAAAATCTTAAAGCAGTTAGTAAAGAGTATATAGTTGTATATCATTTAGTGATTCCTTTCAAAAAGTGAATCAAGGGTACACCCACCTGAGCAATAAGGCTCAAAGTGTAGGAGGATCTCTCTTGATCCTTGTTAATTGGCCCTCTTCCTTGTAGACTTTGGATTGGTGATAGATTCGAAGTTATATTAAAGTTATCCATCAAAGTATAAATCTATAAGTGAAGATCAAAGGGAAACCCCAACAAAATGGTGACTCTACTGGGGAGAACAACAATGAAGTAGTATATCAGTTAGGACTTCTAGTTGGGACTACATTGTAAAGTCAAAATCTTTTGTTGACCAGATAGATATAAAGGTTGTAAGTGAACTATTGTTTTCCTGTTGTATTCAGTTAAAAAGATTTCCCATCTAGGTGGGTGGTGACTCAAAAAGGTTAGAACCAGTGCTATTTATTGTAAATCATGGAAAAGAGGAGGAATACTAGGTCCTTTGTCAGAAAGAATCTGAAGGTCACTCTGGAGCAATTGCCTAGATAGGAGAAGAAGAGTTGGATTAGAAGGAATGGTGAGTCTACTAGTGCTCCCATGAGAGAACAAAGAAATACTAGAGGTAGAGCACCACATGTTTCCTCAAGTGAGGATGGTTCATAGGACAGAGTTCCTAGATTAGATGGTGGTCACTCTGAAGATAGATTTTATGATACCCCGGAAGCTATATTTTAGGACAAAGGTCCATTGCCTATAGGTCAAGATGAACAAGCTAGAGAGATGGGTTCGGAGATTGATTTAGATCTTGATGAGGACAATTTCAGAAGAGAACCCATGAAACCAAGGCAAGTCCACTTCCCATATCAAAATATTTTTGATATGGATGTGTCATCAGGTTGCAGTTGGCAGAGCAGGATGCCGCACATAAGAGGTTACAAAAGGACAGAGAGACTAAAAAGGTGAATGCTCTGATAGAAAGATAGTCTCTCCTTAGAAAGATTAATGAAATGAAGGAGATAAACAAGATGCTTGCTTCTGCTCCTAAAAATTTATAGCATGATGTCTTTGTTGATCTTGATACCTTGAGGAGTGAGCAAGAGCGCTTACTGCAAGATCAGGAAATTGATAAGGAGGGCCCTGTGGTTAGACAAGTGCAAAGTTATGTTCCTTTGCCTAAAGATAAAGATGGGCATGAGATCACTAGGTCTGATGTTGCCGCTGGTGAGAAAGGAAAGCAAAAGATGGTAGGCCATCAAACAAGTAAATCATTGACAATACCCGAGGTCCCACCACCCAATTTAAATAAGGACACAAAAATGGAGAGAAGAAGAAAAGAAGATGAGGACCTTGCAAGAGAATTAGAGAAGGCTGAAATTGAAGCTTCCATTGCATAAAAAAGAAGAAAGATCCAGTTCTTGAAGGCTTCATCAGCTAATGCTCTTGGCCCATCTGCTACTGAACTAGGTATGCCATCTATGACTACTACTATTCCACTTAGTAATGCTACTAGTTCAATTCCTTCTTCATTTGCTAGGATAGGTGTTGATCCTAGGTAGCAGTCAAATGCACAAATAAATGTAGATGCTAATGTTGATCCTAGGGTTAACACTAGTTCAAGTTTTCAAAGAAGACCTATGCAATTAGAAGGCTATAGGAAAATTAGTTTTGATGGAATACCTAGCTACCCAAATGCTTTTCCAAATGATATTAGAGATAAGGTACCTAAGTTTGCTGGTAATAATGCTATTAGTTGTGAGGAGCATCTTAGGTTATTTTTTGATATGCTTAATGATTATGAGGTAGAGCATGAGGATGTGGTCATGAAATTATTTGTTCAATCTCTAATGGAGGATGCTAGAGATTGGTATAAGAGACTTCCTGACAAATGTATTAATACTTGGGATTCATTTGAGAGATGTTTTAAAGAGTACACAAATACATTTGGGGGCATTTTGTGATGGCTATGTGTCGCAATTGCGACAGCTATGTGTCGCAATAGCAACACCCATAGACGTCGTTGTTTTTTAGTCGCAAATTGCGACATCTATGGGTAGCCGTCGCAATTGCGACACATATCCCGTTGCAATGTGACTAAGATTTGTTAGCGGCATGGGCATCGCCCCCTCGTTGCATGGCTTTGGAGGGCCGTCGCAATCACGACGGACCTCCCAAGCAATTGCGACGGGCGCCTGCATCGCATTGCGACGGGTTGCCGTCGCAATTGCGACACCCGTGGGTGGATTAAAATTTTTTTTTTATTTAATACATTGCTAATGAACCACATTAATGCTTTTTTTCTTTCAACAAATGAGGACAGCCACTATAAAGACAACATGATAATGTACACTCACTGTAAGGACAGTCACAAATGAGGACATCTCACAGTGACTGTCCCTAGTGTAATTGCCACTTGAATGTATTGCTATTCAGCCACATTAATGCTTTTATTCTTCAACAAATGAGGATAGTCACTCTAAAGACAACATGATAATGTACACTCACAGTGAGTGTACATTATCATGTTGTCTTTACAGTGACTATCCTCATTTGTTGAAGAAGAAAAGCATTAATGTGGCTAAATAGCAATACATTCAAGTGGCAATTACACTAGGGACAGTCACTGTGAGATGTCCTCATTTGTGACTGTCCTTACAGTGAGTGTACATTATCATGTTGTCTTTACAGTGAGTGTACATTATCATGTTGTCTTTACAATGTCAATATATGCATTATTACTTAAACTGAAGAGTACTCTAAATAATATGTCATTGTGGAGTTCTGATTGCTTCCAATTTGATATATGCTTGTTCTACTTATGTATCCAGCATCATGTAGGAAAAGTTGATGCTTTTAAAATAGATTCATTTAGCCATGAAATGCCTGTGCATGTTACATACAAGATTCCAAGGCCCAAAACTGATTACTCATTATAATTCATGTATAGAATGATAATCAACCACAACGAGGCATGTGTAGGCGCTGCTTAGATTTTGAGGCATCAGAAGCTCATAGAAGAAACTTGACCAATGGCTCATGGAATGCAACAAACTTATTGCCTAAAATAGGAGCATTGGTAACCACAGATGATGGTTTTGAAAAGAACACTTCACCATCAATGTCACATGAGGGCACTGCAATTTCTGATGGCAAGTAACTTGTAGTATATAAGAGAGATACAGGTACATATGCTGGGAATACATTGCTAATGAACCACATTAATGCTTTTTTCCTTCAACAAATGAGGACAGTCACTTTAAAGACAACATGATAATGTACACTCACTGTAAGGATAGTCACAAATGAGGACATCTCACAGTGACTGTCCCTTGTGTAATTGCCACTTGAATGTATTGCTATTCAGCCAAATTAATGCTTTTCTTCTTCAACAAATGAGGATAGTCACTCTAAAGACAACATGATAATGTACACGGGTTGTAAGTGTACATTATCATGTTGTCTTTACAGTGACTGTCCTCCTTCAAGTGGCAATTACACAAGGGACAGTCACTATAAAGGCAACATGATAATGTAGAGAAACGTTGTCATTTGTATTTTCAACAGTGCCGAGAGAGATTCCCTCCGCGAAATCACAACTACAATTTCTGAGTACATTGGGTTTATTTTTCTTTTGTCATTATTATGTAATCTGGTATTCAGCTGTTACAGAGCTAAAATACCCAGAAATGAGGACATATCTGTGTTGAATTTATTGTTAGCGGCTTTGGTTATTTAGAAGTTTAATTTTATTTGTTCATCTTTCAAGCACAAACATTTTGTGGACCGTAACGTCTTCATTGTTTCAGGTATGCAATGAAACAGCCGTAACTTGCAACTACCTTCACAGTACTTGTGTACATTATCATGTTGTCTTTACAGTGACTGTCCTCATTCAAGTGGCAATTACACAAGGGACAGTCACTGTGAGATGTCCTCATTTGTGACAAGGACAGTCACACATGAGGACATCTCACAGTGACTGTCCCTTGTGTAATTGCCACTTGAATGTATTGCTATTCAACCACATTTATGGGCCCGTTTGGACCACAGCACACAGTAGCATCTACAGAGAAGAATATCCCAGGTGTAACAAGTTGTAAGAATATACCAACAGTTCTAAGAAGTTCCCTAGCACATAGTAGCATCTACAGAGAAGAATATAAAACATGAGTGCAGCCACTGTAAAGACAACATGATAATGTACACTCATTGTATGTGTACATTATCATGTTGTCTTTACAGTGACTGTCCTCATTCAAGTGGCAATTACAGAAGGGACAGTCATTGTGAGATGTCCTCATTTGTGACAAGGATAGTCACACATGAGGACATCTCACAGTGATCGATTGTCCCTTCTGTAATTGCCACTTGAATGTATTGCTATTGAACCACATTAATGCTTTTCTTCTTCAACAAATGAGGACAGTCACTCTAAAGACAACATGATAATGTACACTCATTGTAAGGACAGTCACAAATGAGGACATCTCACAGTGACTGTCCCTTGTGTAATTGCCACTTGAATTACACAAGGGACAGTCATTGTGAGATGTCCTCATTTGTGACAAGGATAGTCACACATGAGGACATCTCATAGTGATCGATTGTCCCTTGTGTAATTGACACTTGAATGTATTGCTATTGAACCACATTAATGCTTTTCTTCTTCAACAAATGAGGACAGTCACTCTAAAGACAACATGATAATGTACACTCACTGTAAGGACAGTCACAAATGAGGACATCTCACAGTGACTGTCCCTTGTGTGATTGCCACTTGAATGTATTGCTATTCAGCCACATTAATGCTTTTCTTCTTCAACAAATGAGGATAGTCACTCTAAAGACAACATGATAATGTACACGGGCTGTAAGTGTACATTATCATGTTGTCTTTACAGTGACTATCCTCCTTCAAGTGGCTATTACACAAGGGACAGTCACTGTAAAGGCAACATGATAATGTAGAGAAACGTTGTCATTTGTATTTTCAACAGTGCTGAGAGAGATTCCCTCCGTGAAATCACAGCTACAATTTCTGAGTACGTTGGGTTTATTTTTCTTTTGTCATTATTATGTAATCTAGTATTCAGCTGTTACAGAGCTAAAATACCCAGAAATGAGGACATATCTGTGTTGAATTTATTGTTAGCGGCTTTGGTTATTTAGAAGTTTAATTTTATTTGTTCATCTTTCAAGCACAAACATTTTGTCGACCGTAACATCTTCATTGTTTCGGGTATGCAATGAAACAACCGTAACTTGCAACTACCTTCACGGTACTTGTGTACATTATCATGTTGTCTTTACAGTGACTGTCCTCATTCAAGTGGCAATTACACAAGGGACAGTCACTGTGAGATGTCCTCATTTGTGACAAGGACAGTCACACATGAGGACATCTCATAGTGACTGTCCCTTGTGTAATTGCCACTTGAATGTATTGCTATTCAACCACATTTATGGGCCCGTTTGGACCACAGCACACAGTAGCATCTACAGAGAAGAATATCCCAGGTGTAACAAGTTGTAAGAATATACCAACAGTTCTAAGAAGTTCCCTAGCACATAGTAGCATCTACAGAGAAGAATATACAACATGAGGGCAGCCACTGTAAAGACAACATGATAATGTACACTCATTGTATGTGTACATTATCATGTTGTCTTTACAGTGACTGTCCCGATTCAAGTGGAAATTACACAAGGGACAGTCACTGTGAGATGTCCTCATTTGTGACAAGGACAGTCACACATGAGGACATCTCACAGTGACTGTCCCTTGTGTAATTGCCACTTGAATGTATTACTATTCAACCACATTTATGGGCCCGTTTGGACCGCGGCACATAGTAGCATCTACAGAGAATAATATCCCAGGTGTAACAAGTTGTAAGAATATACCAACAGTTATAAGAAGTTCCCTAGCACATAGTAGCATCTACAGGGAAGAATATGGGTCAACGAGGTTGACTTCAAAGCCATGCAATCTAATGGTAATAGTAATATCATAATTTGACATACTATCAGAAATACTTCCTAAATAGACTATTCAATCTTATAAGAGATGGATTCATGAGAACTATTATTTATGAAATATGAGTCAATGACTTTAATTAAAAAAATTACAAAATCTAATTCTTGTAAAAATATCAAAATTTGACACATTGAAAATACGTTCCAAAAGTATCGTTAATTGATTAATATGAATCACTACTCATGAAATATAATTTTATAAACCTAATCTAAAAACTACACAATAAAAATCTTAATAGCAATATTGTAAGAAACTATTCCCAAAAGCAAGCCTAACAAAATTTGATGAAAATAATTTTTGTTTCACTCAACTTTGACATTCACAACTTCCTCTTTTATTATAATAAGAAAAAAAATGTCTTTTTAGATATACCTCATGAACCATACTCGAATAATCTATCATTTTTCTTCTCAAAAACATATTTGTAGAGCCTGCTTCTTTTACTTGTTTGTACTTTTATCTCTCTGATGGAAAGGGTTCCTTCAGGACACATTTTTCCAAGTTCATTGCTTGAGATATTTGAGGAGGGTTCCCCTGCTTGAGTATCCATCCAACCCATATTCGAGTAGTTCTACAATTGCACAGTCTAAATTAATAATACTGACAATTGAATGACGAATGATGATACATAGAATTGATATAAACTAATCCTAAAAACACTAAAACATTATTAATATATTTATATTTCATAAATAAAATTGATATAAAAGATTTGGAAAGATACATTAAAAAATAGAAAAACAGTAATTTATAATAGAAGGAAACTTAAATTGCTATTTAAAAAAAAAACAAGAGTCTTAAATCTTATCATTTTGTTTCATTATCATCCATAAGTACACACCTCTAGCATAATAATTATATTTTACCACCCATAAAATGAAAAAAAGATTTTCACAAGAGAAATTGAAGCTAGATTATAAAAATGAACCATCTTATTGGAAACTGGAACTGTTATCATACCCAAAAGGACTACAAAATTTCACCTTATCATACCCAGATTGTTGCTTTGCCTGGCGGAGGGAAATTTGATCAGTAAAATTGACACAGAGTATGTTGTCTCCATTGTCATGCTGGATAACAAAACACCAACTTTAATGGGCATGTAATGTCCCTTGTGTAATTGCCACTTGAATGCATTGCTATTTGATGCAGGGGCATCCCTAATGCAAGCCAAAGACACCATGATTGAAGGAAGTTGCCATGAAGCCAAGGAGTCAAATCCTATCAATTGGAACATAAGATTTTCACCTTGGAGCTTTGAAGGATTGACTGGTGAAAGGTCCTTTTGATTGACAAATCAGAGTCTTTTTGAATGACAATAAATTAGAATAGGAGTTTTAGATGTTTTCTTGGTTTGTAATAAATATTAAGGATTGATTTTATCTCCTTATAAACATCCACTTGTTGGACACAAGGCCCCTTGGTGACTTATAAACCTTGGGCATCTTTTGAGTCCTTGGATGAAATGAGCATAGTAAGTGTTTATTAGGTGTCTTTTAGATGTTGTTAAGAAGTTTGAAGGTCCAAAATAACTTTAATAAGGTTCCTAAAGTTTCACAACACATTTTTAACCTTCTCGGCAAAGTTGTTTGCAAAGTTGTAATGCAACTTTAAAAGTTGCTTAGCAAAGTTGACATTTGTTGGATAAACTGTTCTAACCACCTAGATGGTTGAACCAACGTTTGGAGAGCCTATTTTAGGCTTCAAATGGTCGAAGACAGACAGAGAACCAGTATTGTAATCATTTTGCTTTCATAAAAAATAAAAATAACCCTGTTTTAGTGCATTTCTGGTGAAAAACGAACTCTGTACGGCTGTACGGATGGTGGTTGGATGATAAAATTTGCCTGGAAGTTGTAATAGTGACATCTGATGCTTTGGAAGTTGGTTTGATTGATTCTCTTTGTTTTATATCTAAGTTATTTCAAATTTTCTGTGCATTGTTTACAAACCCTCATTTTCAGGGTTTGACTGATGTAAAGACCTTAACTCACGTTTCAACCATTGGAATTCCTTCTTCCTTGGTGGAATGAGAGTTAAGGATGTATATTTGTATATTCTAAAAGCCCTGACTACTCTGCATCACTATTGAACCACATTAATGCTTTTTTCCTTCAACAAATGAGGACAGTCACTGTAAAGACAACATGATAATGTACACTCACTATAAGGATAGTCACAAATGAGGAAATCTCAAAGTGATTATCCCTTGTGTAATTGCCGCTTGACTACATTACTATTGAACCACATTAATGCTTTTTTCCTTCAAGTGGCAATTACACAAGGGACAGTCACTGTGAGATGTCCTCATTTGTGACAAGGACAGTCACACATGAGGACATCTCATAGTGACTGTCCCTTGTGTAATTGTCACTTGAATGTATTGCTATTCAACCACATTTATGGGCCTATTTGGACCACGGCACACAATAGCATCTACAGAGAAGAATATCCCAGGTGTAACAAGTTGTAAGAATATACCAACAGTTCTAAGAAGTTCCCTAGCACATAGTAGCATCTACAGAGAAGAATATACAACATGAGGGCAGCCACTGTAAAGACAAAATGATAATGTACACTCATTGTATGTGTACATTATCATGTTGTCTTTACAGTGACTATCCTCATTCAAGTGGCAATTACAGAAGGGACAGTCATTGTGAGATGTCCTCATTTGTGACAAGGATAGTCACACATGAGGACATCTCACAGTGATCAATTGTCCCTTGTGTAATTGCCACTTGAATGTATTGCTATTGAACCACATTAATTCTTTTCTTCTTCAACAAATGAGGACAGTCACTCTAAAGACAACATGATAATGTACACTCATTGTAAGGACAGTCACAAATGAGGACATCTCACAGTGACTGTCCCTTGTGTAATTGCCACTTGAATTACACAAGGGACAGTCATTGTGAGATGTCCTCATTTGTGACAAGGATAGTCACACATGAGGACATCTCACAGTGATCGATTGTCCCTTGTGTAATTGCCACTTGAATGTATTGCTATTGAACCACATTAATGCTTTTCTTCTTCAACAAATGAGGACAGTCACTCTAAAGACAACATGATAATGTACACTCACTGTAAGGATAGTCACAAATGAGGACATCTCACAGTGACTGTCCCTTGTGTGATTTCCACTTGAATGTATTGCTATTCAGCCACATTAATGCTTTTCTTCTTCAACAAATGAGGATAGTCACTCTAAAGACAACATGATAATGTACACTCACTGTAAGTGTACATTATCATGTTGCCTTTACAGTGACTGTCCTCCTTCAAGTGGCAATTACACAAGGGATTTGTGTTTTCATTTGTGTTTTCAACAGCGCCGTAACCCTCCGCGAAATCACATCGGGATATAAGGGCAAAACAAACAAGAACATTGTCATTTGTATTTTCAACAGCGCCGAGAGAGATAAACAAACTTAAAACTCAGACTTAAGAAAGATGAAGGCAATGCTTCAAAAGGCCGATGCCCTAAATACGGGAAAAAACAATACCACCATTAAACGATGCCCTAGTCACCGTATCA
The DNA here is from genome assembly GCA_027943335.1 of Chamaecyparis obtusa. Classification (NCBI taxonomy): domain Eukaryota; kingdom Viridiplantae; phylum Streptophyta; class Pinopsida; order Cupressales; family Cupressaceae; genus Chamaecyparis; species Chamaecyparis obtusa. The sequence continues at coordinate 87,145 of BSBK01005640.1, forward strand.
ATGCTACCAGCTCCGTACCAATATGCTGACTACTCACTTTCATCCTGTGATAAAGGTAACTTCATTAATCATACTTGAAATGGCAGCATATGAACTAAAGCTGATGAACATTTATATACTAAAAGTTTAAAACTACAGATTACAAATGTAGTAGTTTCATACGAAAAGAACTTGATGTCTGAAATTTACCATTAGAAGTATCCAAAGGAATACCACAGTACTGTTGAACTTGGAGAATCGGAGATGATCTACACAGCAAGGTTCAACAGCTGTAAGGACTGTTACACCATCTTTAGCATTTGAATACATTTTCTCCTTGGCTTCTGGTGGATCCTCAAAGACCCCCAATGACGTTTTCCCTACAATTATCAATTGTTTGTCAGTATGAGATATTAATAAATAAACATTAATCACAATATTAGGCAAACAATGTTCTTGATGTCTGAATCTAAATCACAGAAAGCTCTAATAAAGCAGTTCTTAGTTTCACATTAAACTAAGTTTCAATTTCAAATGGTTATAATAATTTTTGCAAGTTATAAGTAGCTGGTTACAGTATATGACATAAAAAGAAAAAAAATCATTTCTATTCTTTTCTTCTTTTTCTCTTTCAACGAAGCTTTTGCACCACACAAATGCATACCAAGAATTTCTCAGGAGGTTTCAAGACCATTGCATACCAAACTTCTTCTCTGTAGATGCTACTGTGTGTCGTGGTCCAAACGGGTCCAAATAGACCTAGTGACTCTAGTAGGTCTCCAAAACTTGTTCTGTAGCAATAACTCTTCAATTTGACAAAGGACCTTATGAACTTATATGTTTTTTGAGTACCCTTTTTGATGTTCTAACAATCCTCCAACTCCTAGACCCTGACTCCACTCTAGCATATCAATGTCCTTATTGAGTCCGCAGACCTAATGCATGCCTTTGGGTGTGGGTTCCAAAACAAGGCATTGAAAATGGGTGCATGAAACCAAGATCAGAGTTTGAAGATGTCCACCATGCTCTAAAGATCTAGATTCAACAAGGTTTGAGGTCCTTTACTTGCCGCTACCCTCTGATCTTGCATAATCCATCAACTCCTAGTCAAGAACATTGAGATTCTTGACCTAGGGCTTGCTCTTGAAATTCTCTGGCTTAGTATCCTATTCCAAAGCTTTTAAAATATGAAAATAAACCCCCTTAACTTGCATTTTACAAAGAACAGAGGATATCCTATGGTTTATTTGCAAGTTAAGGCCATTTGAATGCAATAACCCAAAAAATGAGGGTTTGACAGAACAACAGATAAGAAAAAGGAATAACTTTGATATAAGGTGTCTTGAATCTACCAAATAAACTCTCAAAGCATAAGATATAAATACTCTAACTTCCACACTGGTCTGCCCTCCCTTTCACATCCGTACACTGTATAGTGCTTGAAGGAAATGCACAGAAAAGGCTCTGAAATAGTGGCTCTATCTGACAGAGAGTCCATGCTAGGCTTCATGACTAACCTAGAGCACATTCCTTGTTATGGAGGAAGTTTGAATGGTGAAGAACTTATGGAATGGATAGAGGACCTAGATAACCATTTTGACTACAAGTATCTTATTAATAACCATTTTGACTACAAGTATCTTATGGATAGAGGACCTTGATAACCATTTTGACTCATTTAGTATCTTATTGAGCTTCACTTTGTTTCGAGAATATAGTTTAATATTCTCTACTAAACAGGGCCAACCATGTGAAGATGGAAGCTCATTTGGCCCCACTCCCCTCCCCCTAACATCACTCTACATTCCCCGTTAACATCTAACATTCATTCATTCTTTCAATTATTAATAAAATGTAACATTCAATCAATATCACATGATAACATTCATTAACACATTAGATTCGTTAACACGCAACATTCATCAATATGAAAATAAACACATAATTCATGAACATTCATTAGCACATAATTAAATTCATTGAGACATAAAATTAAGTCATTATCAATTAAGGTATTTAGATGACAATCATTTCTTTTTTCTCTTTCTAATTTTTTTTTCTATGTAAGCTCTAAGAGGAGCATCAGTGTTATCATCAATACCCCCCTCATCAGTTGTTTTGTTCTTTGTTCTTGATGATCTCAAATTCCTATGCTGCTGCAAAGGGGGGTCCTCTACAATAACAAATAAAAGAGTTAAATTTAAAATATTTAATTATAATTGTTACAAGTATTTAATTATTTTAAAGAACATAACTATGGTGCTCTTTAATTACCTGATCTGGCCACATCATTTTGTCTAGACTCAACCTCAACATGCTCATGAGCACTAACCCCTCGATCCTCTACAGTTGCTATACAAAATGTTACATTAATCCAAACACCAATTGTAATTACATATAAAAATTTTAATAGAAAATGTATACCTCCACCACTAGGATGCACATCATGCGAACCTTCATTATGCATAGATTGTGTAGAAGGATTGTCAGGCTGCATTCCAATATCCTACACATTGTTATCATTGCTTTCTTAAAATAGATATACTCACTTTATATTAGAACTTAACATCAAATAGACTAATTGGTAAAGTATTCAATTTGAAATAAATTTCATTTAGCTTATTTACCTGTGGCTCAGATGCATCATTATTTGAACCTTGCAACTGATTTCAGCTCGTAGCCATTCAGCCACGGCTCTATAGCCTTGTTGGAAGCCAATTCTCTTGTCCTCTTCTGTGAGGCATCTATTGAACTCTGACCCCTACATTTTTTCTTGGTATGGTGAATTTTACTTGCATTGTTTGATCAAAAAAAATTTCCTTGCAATAGATAAAAAAATTGATACAAGTTTTCATTTACTAATACTTACAACTCGTGCTTGAAGTTTGGAAAAACCACCAGAGCCGAGCTTGTGTGTCCCATGCTTTTCTAATCTTGCCTTTGTTGCCTTTGATGTGTCAGGCAATCTATGAAAAGTTTGAAATATGTTAGAGACCAGTAGAGGAAAAATTTAGAGGTTAATTAGTACATAATTAAATTCTCAAAAGTATCACATACCTTGCTCTACTCTCTACTAGCGTAATTCCTTTTTTCATGTCGGCTTTATACTTTCCATCCAAAATCAAACCCTGCCACTCAGCCTCAAGAACACAGGGCGGACGCTCGTGCCTTGGGTTAACCTCTAAATATTTCCTGTACTGGTCCCTAATATACTTCAAACATAAACTAGCTCTTTCAAGGAGCTTGTTTCTCTCAAATGCACGAGGTCCAAAAAGATGGGTCATACTATGTACAAGATCATCCTTCAACTTTTTATCTTGGTTATTCCACCTTTTAAGTAAAAAAAAACATGTTAGACTCATAAATGAAGAGAAGCTACCTTTAATATAGTTCAAGAAATTGATGAAAAGGAAAACTATTCTAGCAATGATATGAAATCAAAATAGTGGTTTGGGGTTTTAGTTAGGATATGATGTTCCACCATGTACGTATGGTGGGCCCGAATATCTGCAAACACTCGTCACCAAGTTTTCGCCAAAAAATATCATTCCCTACAAAATAATCATGGGATCATTAGTCGATGAAGAGTGATCAAAAACTAAATTACTATTATATCACTATAGAATAATAATAACTTTAAAGTACCTGGAAGTTTGGATACTTTTAAGGGAACACCTTCATCGTCGCTAATGATCAATACGCAATCCTTCACCGTTCTCGTACTAGGAACACGGGAACATCCAGGAAATGATGTTGCATCGGGACTTGTTGCATCTCCTATTGCAAAAAATGAAAACCATTATCAAATGCCTCCAAGAAATAATACTTCAAGGGAAATAAATTGGTGCAGAGCACCCATGGCACAAACACAATCAAGGGATCTACATCGTAAACACATAACACTTAAACACATAACAAAAGAGAGAAAAAGAGAGATTTGTGTACCAGTAGATGGTGCAACAGTTGGTGCATTTAGGCTGTGTGTTGTTGACATGGCAGTCGGCAAGACATTTGTGGCTGTCCTGGATGGAGGCGGCGTTGTCATATCATCATGGAAAGGAGCTGAAGAATAAAATTGTTAGAGCATGCATAAATATAGAACGCGTGGACTAGCATGGACAAGATTGTTAGAGCATTAAAAAAAAAGATTGTTCGAGCATGTATTGTCAATGATTATGATCATTCCTATATATATTCAGTGGAAAACACAAGTGGGTAATGGAACATGTGATCTACCTAAACCACTTGCAATACCGGCCTCATCATGGGAATGGGGTTCAAAATTACGCAAATAACTCTGTAAAGACAATGCATCCATATTTTAATTAATGTCATAAAAGAGCATAACATAAAAACCATTATTGAATTCTTGTAATAATTAAAAATTTCATTAATACTTACTTTAAAGTTTTCAGAAGTGCGCAACAACTCAGCTGCCCTGTCTTTTATTTCCTGAGTCTGAGGATGTATGGATACCAAACGTAGAAGTTCTTTCCCAATTTTCTTTAGCAGCTTTTTAATGGAACCGATCGGGTCATCGGTCTCTGCTAAATCAATAAAAAAAGGGTCCACAAGGGGGGACTCCTAAGGGACTGCAGGTTGCTTTCCCTCTCTCCGATCACCGGCCCTCTGTGACAACAATAGTATTAGTATTATCAAAATTACTCCAAAATAATGAAGAAAATAACATTAAAAAAAATAACATTTTGCTTCTATCTAGTTTGCACAATTACAATGAGTTTTACCTGCTCATGTGTAGATGAGCTAGGAATATCGTCACCATCACCTTCGGGCGGTTGCTCCATATTGTGCCCCTGTGTCAAAGATCAAGTATAAAAATGTTAGCCAAAAATTTAATAACTAAATGGTATGTTGGAGTCATTGATTAGAAGTTGGTTTAATAGTATGTACCACCCCCATGATAGTAGCCTTGTTTGTATCTATGCGGTTCAAATTGTAATCAATAAGTAGCTCTTCCCCTGCACGTATTGATTTTATCGCACAGATGAATACACAATTTCCCTCGCGCGCCTCAAATATGCAATTGGGTTGCTTTATAGTTGACCCAGGTCGTGTACTATTTATAAAACCTGCAATATTCCCTGTTGCTTTTGGCCTTCCATCAATGTATATAGCCACACTTTTACTTTGATTATTGTCTTGCTGTTGTATATAATTTGCCGAGAGTGCATACCTACGCATACTTTTTTTATATTGAACAATATGCATCCAACTTTTGTAATCGTAACATGGTCCAACATAATCCATCAATTCAGAAACTTTGTTGTAAGACACCTTTATGCCATCCATAGAAAATAGGCCCAAACCATGTAATGATGATGGTGCTATGCGATATATCCTCTCATTAACACAAAAATCAGTGTTTATTGGAGGAAGTTCCTTGGGTACCCAATGTTTCTGTAGATGTTGGTACCTCAAGGGCACCTCGATGTCACCTTTCATCTCATCATCATAAGAACATGACCCCCCTTGAGCAAGGAAAAATTTCATGTGTTTATTGAATTTCCTTCTAGTCCTTTGACCTCTAGTTAATCTCCCTATTCTAGATAAACTGCATGTCTCACTTTCCTCTTCTATTCCTATATTTCCCTCACTCGAGGAAGACACTTCTGACAAATACCTATTTGCTGGTACCTGCAAATGGGAGAGATCTTAGAAGACATCAATCTTACTATTGATAAGTGTATTAAATAGACTTTCTATAAGGTGTATTGACTTATACCTGTCGATCCATGAGACTGTGCGGGATGCTCTTGAAAGGGGTTCAATTTCCTACAAATGTAATTCAATTATCATGAGCATAATCACATCATAATCATAATCACATCCATCATAAGCATCACATAAAAATTAAAAAAATTAAAACGTACACATTATAACACTTATAGCTTTTAAATAGATAATGAATAAACTATGTAACCATTTAAGACAAATATATTTCTATCAAGAAATGAATATTAAATACATTAAGGATTGATGGCATACCTTTAAATTTCATCATCATCATCCTCATCATCATCATCATCATCATCATCATCATCATCCTTGTCATCATCATCATCATCATCGTCGTCGTCGTCGTCGTTGTCGTCGTTGTCGTCATCATCAACATCATCATCATCAACATCAACATCATCTTCATCATCATCATCACTAGCAGCATCATCTTCTTCTTCTTCTTCATGAAAATTTGTCTCAGGAACATCATCCAATAATTGTCGATCATGATCATCATCTACATCATCTTCTACTTCTTCGGTATCTTCTTCTTCCATCGCATTATACTTTATCGGCCTTCCTCTCGGTTCATGTCTAACAACAAATGACCAACCCGGTTTATGTGAAACCTCTGAGTAAAATACCTGCTCACATTGGCTTGGAAGAACATAGGGCTCATCTCCAACTGGCTCAAACGACCTTGTATTAACCATTGTAAATCCATTATCATGTTCAATAACAGTTCTATTAGGATCATTTGGATTAAGTCGTAGCCTGTACCATTTGACAACGAAGAGTACTAATTTGAAGGAACTAAAGTCGCACTCAAGTATATCATCCAAAATGCCATAGTATTGATTTTTAGACTCTTGAGGATCTAAGTCATTTCTAGATGAAATATTAGTCACTTGAAAGACTGCAGTTATTCCAGAATCACAAGTTTTCTTCGTGTCATCCAACACTTTGACGCGAAATTTTTGACCATTACAGAACATACCCTTGTGGTGTTTAACCTGCAATAATATGTGAAACATGTCAAAATTATTATATCGTGAGTTGATAAACATACGGGTGATTAATAATTTTGTACGTACCTGGAAATCTCTTAAACCATATGCTAAATCTATTTCCCTTTGCGTAACATTAGAATCTCCATTACGATGAGCTTCTTTAACCAATGAAGATACACCTTCCCATGTTAATGTGTGACCAGAATGTTGACATCGTTCAATCCATACCGTCATCCAATCAAGATTGTTTGCAATATACAAATGTAGTGCATCCCACTCTCGAGCAACTGTACAAAAAAAAATAGACGACTTACAACCGATTTATTTTGAAGATTAAGAAATAATTTATTACAATAACATCTTATAATTTATTACCTGTCACTTTCCTCAATCTACCTTTCCCCATCAAGTACTCCCCTTTGAATATTTTTTAAAAGGGTCGAGATCCCAAATGCGATCTACATGGATATTTGAAGCAAACTTAGGAAGATATTCAGTAATGTACACCATAGTCTGGTATACCATGTATCTCTCTACCATAGAACCCTCAGGATGTGCTCTTTGTCAAACCAAAGCCTTCAAAGATTTCAAGTGCCTCTCAACCATCCACATTGACCTAGTGTGTGCAGGTCCACACAATTCAATCTCCTCAACTTGGTGTATGAGGTAGTGTTCTTGTGCATTGAAAAAAGTTGGAGGTAGACACTTTTGCATTTCACACAATAAATGAGGAATTCTTCTCTTCCAATAGTTTATATCTTCTTTATGGATTTCTTTAGATGACAACCACCTACATTAAGAGATTCAAGTCACAAAAAATATATAAATACGAGACTTTACAAAATAATATACAATAGATTACATAGCAAGAAAAACAAATCGCGAATATAATAAATATATACAACAAATTGAATAGATATTACTGCTTACCTCATGTATTTTCCAAGATCATATATCACTTGTTTGATGTTATTGTTGAAGTGCTCTGGGAGAGATAGAGGTAGCACGTACTGCAGTAATTATAAACCAATCATTTCATTATTTTCTAACATAACATAATGAATAGTACACGTAGTTTATGAATATATTGTAAATACAGAAGAACATAACTTACCTTGATGAAAGTATGCCAATCATGCGTTTTGAGCCCTGGCCCAAATTCACTTTTCTTTGATATGAGATTGCTTATGTTCCCAGCAAATCCTGTGGGAAATCGAATTTTTCGTATGACTTCTTTTATGGCATCACTTTGCTGCTCTGTTAATAACCAAGGAAGGGCACTTATATTAATCTGATCTCTATTGCTATTTGAGTGAATGAAATTCTTCAGTGCATGATTGGATTCATGAATGTCATTACAAATTTTGACAATTTTTTCTTTGTCACGCCTTCCATCCAGTATTTTCCACAATGTCTCTGTTATATTCTTTCCAACATGCATAAGATCAAACAAATGCACAATTTGTAGGTCTTCGTAGTAGGGAAACCTACTAAATTGTCTGGGATAGCTTTTTAGTCCCTTTGGAAGGTTGTCAGTAGTGCCTTGACGACCTTCATGATCATCAATTACATAATTAGTAAAAAAAAATCACAATAGAAATATATAAATTACAAACATAAACCATTAAGTGGAACGACATTACCTCGACGATTAATTCTATTATATTCCAACTTCCATAGGCGAGGTGTCATTCTTTGTGGCTTTGATGTAGTCTCTTCTTTCCCATTGAAAAGATGTTTTTCCATACTTCGATACTTATGATTCCTGTGGAGGAAGTGTCTGTACTCATCAAACACATGCTTTCCTAAACTTTTTGAATGACGAGATTTCATCTTTGGACCACAAACTAGACATGCAAATTTTCCCTTTGTTTGAAGACCTACAAGATAATGATATAATTGGATTATTAAATATGTTGATTTTTATAATTAGAATTATCATGCGCAACTTGAATTCACTATAACATACCACAAAAATGTGTTAGCCCTGGGGCATCATGTATTGTCCATACAAGTATTGCATGGAATTGAAATTGTCTTTGTCCTATTGGTCTAGACACGTCATACATAGTGACACCATTCCATAACTCCACCAACTCGTCAATAAGAGGCTCAATATATACATTCATATCTTTAACTTGATATTTACCTACTTGAATGAACAGTAACATTACATAATTATTGTGACCATTTTACTATAAGATTTGTAAGTACATGTAAATTAATAACTATCAAATGATAAAATACCTGGAACAATCATTGCCAACATAATGTGCTCCCTCTTTATTGACATCCACAGAGGAATGTTATTGTTGATAACAAAAATAGGCCACACCGAGCAAACAGATCTCATCTCTCCAAATGGATTGACACCATCCGCTGCCAATGAAAGCCTGAGATTACGAGGTTCTTCTTTGAAGTGTTGCCACTTTTCCTCTATGTGCATAAATGCCGAACCATCCGCAGGGATTCAAATAATGTCATCTCGACTTCGATTGCGTGCATGGTAATCCATAAATTGTGCCAAGCTAGTACACCTGAATAATTGTCGCATCCGTGGAATAATGGGGATGTAACGAAGAACCTTGTGAGGCACCTTTTTTGTTATTCGATCTGTTCAATATCTACTCGTATGACATACAGGGCATTGTGTTGCAAATTCATGTTCTTTATAATATATAATATGATCATTGGGACAAGCATGTATTGCTTGATACTTCATTCCAATATCTTTCATAATAGAAGATAATTCTCGATATGAGCGAGGTAGAATATTTGATGGTCGTAACAAAAACTCGCCTATCAATCTAGAGAAAAAAATATAAGTTGTTAATATAAATAATATTAGTGGTACATTATTCACCCTTTGTTAACTATAAAGACATATATGACATACCTTAACATACGTGACATTGTTATGTTGGATAAACCATTCATAACCTTCAAGTTCAACAACAACAATACAGCAAAGAGAAGAGTTGTTTGGGAGTCTTTGTATAGGGGCTCGTATGCCTTCTCAAGTAGAGGTACATCAAGGCTATCATCATCATCATGATCAGATCCGCTTGGACTAAATGTGTCATGGATCAATGTATTTATACCATCATCTTCAATTATGTTTTCTAGCGCATGACCGTCATCTTCCATGGGATCATTATCTTTACCTTGGATATTCGCACCCCCATGCTCCTCCATATCATGTACTTCCCTGGGGAGATCAACCTATATAAAATTGATTAACATAAATAAACCATGATCTTCAACTCATCATCAAGTGATTTCATATGTATATAAATTGTTAAAATGATATAATGAACAACTTACCAGTGGATGATAGTCATGCCCCCCTTCAATGTGACCATTCTCCCTACAATGTCTCTTAACTGTTTTGATTAGCAATCTTCTACGGTTTAAGCCCTTACAAATTTTGTAGGGACAATAACATTTTCCATCACCTTTTCTTTTCAAGTTAGATCACAATCTAGCGATTGTCTCCCTATTTTGTTCTTCACTTATATTATCTAACATGATCGTTCTTCGCAGGAAGCAAAAATTGGGCTATGAAAACTTCGGTCTACAACTTTCAGTGACTAAGCAAAATTGTCAAAAGTACACAAATCTTCTTAGACCTAGTTAAATCCTTTAATATTTTAAAAGTCTAGTTAAAATATACATTAGATTAAAAAATATACAATTTTCATGCCTGAGCGAGCGGCTACGACTAGTGCAATGGTCTTCTTTCTTAGCTCTAGAAGCTCTCTAGCAATCAAAACATATAAGCTACAAGGCCTAACAGCAATTTCAAAACATATAAGCTACAAGGCAAGACATATTACATGACATGGCAAAAGGATTAAAATATACATTAGATTAAAATATATACAATTTTCAAACCTGAGCGCGCGGCTATAACTCGTGCAATGGTCTTCTTGCTTAGCTCTAGAAGCTCTCCAGCAATCAAAACATATAAGCTATTAGAATTCATTAACTTTCTGTAATTGAAAAACTCTATTTGATATTAGACCGTAAACTACTACTATTCTCTCCATAAGAACTAAGTACAAAATTCTTTCAAGTTCACATCCATGATTCCCTTTAGATTAAAATATACAGCAAAAATAGGCTAAAGTTCTAGTTAAAATATACATTAGATTAAAAAATGTACAATTTTCAAACCTGAGCGCGCGGCTATAACTCATGCAATGGTCTTCTTGCTTAGCTTTAGAAGCTCTCCAGCAATCAAAACATATAAGCTACAAGGCCTAATAGCAATTTCAAAACAAGGGTCATCAAAAGAACCAAAAACAATGTGTGCAAACAATACCTTGTGAAGTGGTATAGACAATTAGAAGATGCTACTATGTGCTAGGGAACTTCTTAGAACTGTTGGTATATTCTTACAACTTGTTACACCTGGGGTATTCTTCTCTGTAGATGCTACTGTGTGCCGTGGTCCAAACGGGCCCATAAATGTGGTTGAATAGCAATACATTCAAGTGGCTTACACAAGGGACAGTCACTGTGAGATATCCTCATGTGTGACTGTCCTTGTCACAAATGAGGACATCTCACAGTGACTGTCCCTTGTGTAATTGCCACTTGAATGAGGTCAGACACTGTAAAGACAACATGATAATGTACACATACAATGAGTGTACATTATCATGTTGTCTTTACAGTGGCTGCCCTCATGTTGTATATTCTTCTCTGTAGATGCTACTACGTGCTAGGGAACTTCTTAGAACTGTTGGTATATTCTTACAACTTGTTACACCTGGGATATTCTTCTCTGTAGATGCTACTATGTGTCATGGTCCAAACGGGCCCATAAATGTGGTTGAATAGCAATACATTCAAGTGGCAATTACACAAGGGACAGTCACTATGAGATGTCCTCATGTGTGACTGTCCTTGTCACAAATGAGGACATCTCATAGTGACTGTCCCTTGTGTAATTAAGTATTGTGGGGAAGCATTCTAAATAACCAAAGCCACTAACAATAAATTCAACATAGATATGTCCTCATTTCTAGGTATTTTAGCTCTCTAACAGCTGAATACCAGATTAAATAATAATGACAAAAGAAAAATAAACCCAACGTACTCAGAAATTGTAGCTGTGATTTTGCGGAGGGAATCTCTCTCGGTGCTGTTGAAAACACAAATGACAACCCGCTTGATTTCATGGAGGGAATCTCTCTCAGTGTTGTTCAAAACACAAATGATAACCCGCTTGATTTTGCGGAGGGAATCTCTCTCGGCGCTGTTGAAAACACAAATGAGAACGTTCCTTTTTTTTTTGCACTTATATCTCGACCAACATAAGGTCCATTTGTAATACAACATGATAATGTACACTTACAGTGAGTGTACATTATCATGTTGTCCTTAGAGTGACTATCCTCATTTGTTGAAGAAGAAAAGCATTAATGTGGCTGAATAGCAATACATTCAAGTGGCAATTACACAAGGGACAGTCACTATGAGATGTCCTCATTTGTGACTGTCCTTACAGTGAGTGTACATTATCATGGTGTCTTTAGAGTGACTGTCCTCATTTGTTGAAGAAGAAAAGCATTAATGTGGTTCAATAGCAATACATTCAAGTGGCAATTACACAAGGGACAATCACTGTGAGATGTCCTCATGTGTGACTGTCCTTGTCACAAATGAGGACATCTCACAATGACTGTCCCTTGTGTAATTCAAGTGGCAATTACACAAGGGACAGTCACTGTGAGATGTCCTCATTTGTGACTGTCCTTACAATGAGTGTACATTATCATGTTGTCTTTAGAGTGACTATCCTCATTTGTTGAAGAAGAAAAGCATTAATGTGGTTCAATAGCAATACATTCAAATGGCAATTACACAAGGGACAATGTCATGAGCCATGACATATTGAACTTAGTATAATAATAAAATGATTAGATGATATATAATAATCTATTATTAACGGTATATAACAATAATATATAATTATTATCAAAAGATAATAATAATATATAGTTAGCATAATAAGTAATATGTTAATTAAATAATATTAAAATATTAATAAATAATATAATTATGATTATAATTATAATATAAATTAATAATAAATAATTATTAATAAATTATATATATTATATTATAATAATATATTAAGTAATAATATTAAATCAATTATTGATATAATAATTTTAATATATAAATAATATTAATAAACCTCTCAATATAAAACAATATGTTATCACTATAATAATATTTATTATAATATTATTAATATTACTAACATCATTAATTATAATATTTAATAATAAGAATAACATTAATAATAATAATAATAATAATAATAACGTTTAAAGCAATATCGAATATCTGTAATCGATATACATCTACATTAAACATCTGCATTATCTATCACGATGAGGAATGAAGAAGTGATGCAACAATCACTAGTCATTACACATCGATACCATGAGAGGATGATTAATGAACCAACTACTATGAAGTCAAGATCAACATGATATGAATAAGGGATAGGTCGCTATGTGTTTCAGAAGATGTATTGATAAGCAAGAAGGATAACCATTCATATATTATAAATAATCATTAATTGCACAAGTTTAGACAATGACATATCCGATAAAGCAATATCAAACATGAAGACCCGCTAGCAAATATGCACCATCACTTCCTATGTTATCATGACAATAACATAAACTAGATTGAATTCTACTATCTATATCAATAGACACCACATAGGAGGATATCGACTAAAGGATTGAAAGATTATTGATTGTCTGAGATAAACCACATCTTGTAGAAACACAAAAGCATCAGTGATTATATCACAAGCTATTGATGAATGAGGCATCAGTCATGGATAATAAGTACAATGTATCCTTAAGTATTAACAGGAATGGAAGTCAATTTGAAGATCAAACTCCATTACCAGCAATCAACCAATAAATGGACAATTATCAGAAAATGATATCGACTTATATCAGAGTAGAAAGATTGGATATCATGATAACAATATGGGATAAGGCAAGAGTTAATATCGATTGACTAAATACTAATGATAGTTAGACCAAACTAATACAAACACAATGGATGTTAACTACTGGTTGCACTACCAATTAGGGAAGATTACCTTCATAAAAAGATTTGATATTGAGACAATCTGGGAGTTATCTATGATCAGAAAATAATGAAATAATATTATGTGAACTGTCGGATTATGGAAAGGTGTGATTAACAAAGGGACATGGAGGAAGAAACAAGACACATCTCATTCATAGCATCTCTTCATTTGTTAAAGACAATATAAGAATGCATTCTCGTCAGTCACTCAAGGCATCATTAGAACTTTATTTACTTATCCATATTTGGATATACTCAATAGAGCATCTACCTTTGGCAGTTTGGTTTCAAGTTTATCATTGCAGATCAGAGACAACACCATGATTGCACAGATAGAAAGGATAGTCAGAAACAACATCAATATTTGAAGTTGCAAGCATATAATTCAGAATCTGAAATAGCAACATATCACTCATAGCGATATTACACATTTGCATAATTACATCATCATATCAGACACAGCAAATACATTGCTGTAAGCAATACTTATTGATTGTATATCGATATTGTTTATATTAGACATACCATCATTATACTATCACTATAAGTGATAGGAAACATCATATTCATAGCATATTTCATATCATTATATCTGACAGTGCTATTAAACATATTGGTATCAATATCATCTTGCACACATATTGTGATTGAATCTGAAATAGCGGTTGATATCTTAAGTAACCTCCATTACTTAGTTTAATTGTAAGTATCTGATAGAGTAAGTCTGAGAAGTGGAGTAATTGTTCCTATTTTCCAAGTTAGCCAAAAAGGGGACATTACTGACAATCACTGTGAGATGTCCTCATGTGTGACTGTCCTTGTCACAAATGAGGACATCTCACAATGACTGTCCCTTGTGTAATTCAAGCGGCAATTACACAAGGGATAGTCACTGTGAGATGTCCTCATTTGTGACTGTCCTTATAGTGAGTGTACATTATCATGTTGTCTTTAGAGTGACTGTCCTCATTTGTTGAAGAAGAAAAGCATTAATGTGGTTCAATAGCAATACATTCAAGTGACAATTACACAAGGGACAATCACTGTGAGATGTCCTCATGTGTGACTATCCTTGTCACAAATGAGGACATCTGAAAATGACTGTCCCTTATGTAATTCAAGTGGAAATTACACAAGGGACAGTCACTGTAAGATGTCCTCATTTGTGACTGTCCTTACAGTGAGTGTACATTATCATGTTGTCTTTAGAGTGACTGTCCTCATTTGTTGAAGAAGAAAAGCATTAATGTGGTTCAATAGCAATACATTCAAGTGGCAATTACACAAGGGAAAATCACTGTGAGATGTCCTCATGTGTGACTATCCTTGTCACAAATGAGGACATCTCACAATGACTGTCCCTTGTGTAATTCAAGCAGCAATTACACAAGGGACAGTCACTGTGAGATGTCCTCATTTGTGACTATCCTTACAGTGAGTGTACATTATCATGTTGTCTTTAGAGTGACTATCCTCATTTGTTGAAGAAGAAAAGCATTAATGTGGTTCAATAGCAATACATTCAAGTGGCAATTACACAAGGGATAGTCACTATGAGATGTCCTCATTTGTGACTGTCCTTACAGTGAGTGTACATTATCATGTTGTCTTTAGAGTGACTGTCATCATTTGTTGAAGAAGAAAAGCATTAATGTGGTTCAATAGCAATACATTCAAGTGGCAATTACACAAGGGACAATCGATCACTGTGAGATGTCCTCATGTGTGACCTTTGTGAAGGCAAGTGCCAATTTGTACCCAAGTTACCAATATTGTGGCAAAAGTGGGAATGAAGCATTTAGGGGTCAAATTGGGCAAAGAAGTGTAGAAGTGGCCTTTGTGAGGTCTAAATAGCCTAACTAAGTCATGGTTAGGGTCTTATGGTGTTTGAACAATAAGTTTTGAACCAAAATCCCAAAGGTTGTAACAAGTTGTCAATGTTGTCATTCACAACATTGACAACATTTGTGCAAGGGAGCATTTTCGAGTAAGATGGTTATGTAACTATATGAAACCATTGAATTAGGCATCAGATCAACTATAAGAGGCCTCCATCGATCTGTGCAAAAGGTTGGGGGGAAAAACATTTGGAATTAAGAAGATTTGTAGAGTAACACGGTTTTAGTGAATTCTTGAGTTTTTTTGTTTCTTTGTTTTCAGTTGATTAATGGATTAGATAGCTCGCAGTGTCTATTGGAAAAGTTAGTACAAGTTGTTTTTTTATTCTGTGTTGTGTTTTTTTTGAGTTTTGAAGCATTCCAACTAGTTTGTTAATTCTTTTGTTAAGTACCATATCATTGGTTTGAACCAGGCAGGTTGAACAAATGGAGTCTTAGCTCATCATTCCATTGTCAATTTTGTACGGGCTCTTGGAATGGGTGAGGAGACTCCATGTACTATATGTTTGGAAGGAGGGGCCCTTGGAAGCTCATTTTCTATGTTTTCAATGATGTCCTAGGTGAGTCAGTTGAGCACAGTTAGGGATGACAAATCATTACAAGAAGATTACAACAAGTTGAATGCATTGGTTGCTTCAACTAAAATCTTATGGAGAGGTAGACACACATCTAAAGAAGCCCCAAGTCAAATTAGAAGATTGGGTGAGTTTCTTTGGCTGCTAAGAAAACAAACTCTTAGTCAGACTGTCCAAGTTGTGTCAAAATACTTGTTTTCAGGCATGGCTGTAGCAGTTGGTGTACAAAAAATATAGGAGGAGAAGACCTTAGATATCTTGGAGTTCTCAATAAAGGGCATCTGAATCCTAAGCCCTTTAGGTGGCTTAATATAAACAAAAAGGCTTGACAAAGGCCTAATTGCTAGCAGCCTATTTTTGGGTGCAATTGGCATGGTTTGATGAACCGGATTGAAGTACTGATGAAAAGTATAGGTGAAGGAGTAATATTGAAACCAATAGAGGTCCTAGTGGCCAGCCTCTCCATGGAGTAAAGTTCTAGTTGAATGTGTTTCAATTTGTGAAGACAAGACTAGGAGTGTCCTAGTAGCTAGATTGGTATTGAGCAGAGTTCGTTGTATTTCTTGTTGGTGTGCACTAGTTGAAGGAGTGGGATCTTGGGTAGAGATATCTAAAGAGTGTAGGGATAGTTAAGTACCCTATCAAGTCAAAAAATTGGCCTAAAGAGACCCTAGTGAAGGATAGGGAGTGAGCAAGACAAAGTGTTACATCAATTAACAAGATCATTTTTTGGTAATTGTGTACATTATCATGTTGTCTTTACAGTGACTGTCCTCATTTGTTGAAGAAGAAAAGCATTAATGTGGTTCAATAGCAATACATTCAAGTGGAAATTACACAAGGGAATATCACTATGAGATGTCCTAAGTGTGACTGTCCTTGTCACAAATGAGGACATCTCACAATGACTGTCCCTTGTGTAATTGCCACTTGAATGAGGACAGTCACTGTAAAGACAACATGATAATGTACACAAGTACCATGAAGGTAGTCGCAAGTTAGGGCTGTTTCATTGCATACCCAAAACAATGAAGACATTACAGTCCACAAAACATTTGTGCTTGAAAGATGAACAAATAAAATTAAACTTCTAAATAACCAAAGCCGCTAACAATAAATTCAACACAGATATGTCCTCATTTTTGGGTATTTTAGCTCTCTAACAGCTGAATACCAGATTACATAATAATGACAAAAGAAAAATAAACCCAACGTACTCAGAAATTGTAGCTGTGATTTCGCGGAGGGAATCTCTCTCGGCGCTGTTGAAAACACAAATGACAACGTTCTTGTTTTTTTTGCCCTTATATCCCGATGTGATTTCGCGGAGGGTTACGGTGCTGTTGAAAACACAAATGACAACGTTCCTTTTTTTTTTGCCCTTATATCCCGACAACATCGCAATTGCAAGTTAGGGCTGTTTCACTGCATACCCGAAATAATGAAGACGTTACGGTCCACAAAACGTTTGTGCTTGAAAGATGAACAAATAAAATTAAACTTCTAAATAACCAAAGCTGCTAACAATAAATTCAACATAGATATGTCCTCATTTCTGGGTATTTTAGCTCTCTAACAGCTGAATACCAGATTACATAATAATGACAAAAGAAAAATAAACCCAACGTACTCAGAAATTGTAGCTGTGATTTCGCGGAGGGTTACGGCGCTGTTGAAAACACAAATGACAACATTCTTGTTTTTTTTGCCCTTATATCCCGATGTGATTTCGCGGAGGGTTACCGCGCTGTTGAAAACACAAATGACAACGTTCTTATTTTTTTTGCCCTTATATCTTGATGTGATTTCGCGGAGGGTTACGGTGCTGTTGAAAACACACATGACAATGTTCCTTTTTAATTTTGCGCTTATATCCCGACAACGTCGCAATTGCGACAGTGCCAAATGTATTGTCGTCGCAAATTGCGACAGTGTCAGGCTATATTTGAAAAAAAAAGGCCAAAACTGCATGACATTTGCCTGCCGTCGTAAATTGCCGTCGCAATTTCACCCCAAATGTATTAGTGGTAGTATGGTGATAGGCCTAAAGCTAGTTTCATGTTGAATGAATTCCATACCATACGAAAAAATCAGAATGAATCTGCAGCTGAATTCAACAGGAGATTTCAGAAGGGTATGCATAAGTTGTTCCAAGTTATGCAGTTAGATGACAATGTCTGTCTGACCACATATTTCAATGCTTTTGATGGAAAAATGGGATATTTGTTGAGGGACAAAGAACCAAGAACTCTTAGGGATGCTTTTAGGATTGTTGTTAATATTGAGAAAAATATGAAGATATCAGGGAAATTGGGTGGGAAGAGAGATGACCCTAAGTTATTTGGGGACAAGAAATACAAAAAGGAAAATGATAGGAATGTTGGAACTAGGAGGCAAGAAGAAGATAAATTGGATAAGGTGCTCAATGCATTGAAGGATTTGAAGGCACTTGCAAATAGGAACATCAATGCTCCTACCAATGAAAGGCCTCAGTTCAACAATAATTTTAATAAGCAGAATAGATTGCAGAACTACCCCTACAACACACAATGGAAGGATGGCAAGCCTATTGTACCTACTGTAAGAGGAAACAATGATAGAGGTGTCCCAAACCCTTTACAAAAGGCTTCAATAAATGTCATGGAGGACATACCTTGGTGTGTTGCATGCCAGTCCCCTCATTCTATAGAGCATTGTGTGGTTGCACATTCTATGGCTGCAAATCAAGATTGTGGCAATGAGGAGATAGATCAAGAAGAAGATCAAGATGATGTTGGATGCAACATGGCTTCTTCATATCTATGATATGAAAATGATTCTGATTTTGATGAAGAGGTAGATGTAAATGTAAAGAGACACAATCAGGCCCTTTTTCATGAAGAAGTTTTTTTTGATAGTGAAGACATTGATAGGAAGACATTTAATATGAACTCTTCTTCTGAGCCATTAAATTTGAGAAGGCCTTCTAGAGAAGAGATGGATAGGATTACTATAGAAATGATTGCCCAAGTGAAAACTAGAGGCATGGTGGCAAGGAATATAAATGATAAAGCTGTAGGAATGTTTATAAAGAGTACCAACTCTGGAGAACCTAATGAGAACAAATCAAAAGGTGATCACATGGTGAAATTAAAGAATGTAAAAGGTAAGAATTGTGAGCCTAAAGGAGTTGGAATTGAAAAGATTTCTAGTGAGATTGAGAGGCCAGTTAACACAATGGATAAGATTGAAAAAATGAGGGTGGCCAATACACCTAATGTGTCAGATCAGAAAAAGGATATTAAGGTACTGTAGATTGAGATTCCTTCTTCTGCTCCTATTGATATGTTATATGTATTATCCCAAATTATAGTTAAGGTTCCATTGTCAGAATTTTTGAGGATCCCTGAACACAAAGACAGAGCTATTGCATGGGTAGGTAATGTTCATAAAAATGATGTTGCATGTAATGGATCTTAGGATAAGGCTTTGAAAGGTGTTTCTACTTAGGGAATTGTGTCTCAAATTCATCCAATATACTTGGATAGTTTTGTCAATGCCAACCTTGAAAATATTGATCCATTCTTTTTAAGTGTTCTTGTGAATGGAATGAAGTTGAGAAATTGTATGATTGATAGTGGTGCCTCTAATACTATCATGCCTTTCAAAATCATGGAGAAGTTGGGCCTTAAAGTTGATACAGTGCAAGGCAGATGTTGTGTAATGGATCAGAGGGAGGTACTAGTTATTGGGACTATCAATGCAATGCCATATAGGCTAGCAACATATCCAGAGAAAGAGTTAACAATGAGTGTTTTGGTGGTGGATATCCCTCCTCATTATGGGATGCTACTATCTAGAAGGTGGAGTGATGCCATGGGTGGAAGTTTACAGTGTTATCTGTCCTATGCCACTTTCAAGATTGATGATCAGTTTGTCAAGATTGAATGAGAGCCAAGAGTATGCCACATGATTGAGAGAAATATTGATAATGAAACTACATGTTTTGTGGATACTTATATTAATTATTTTAGGGTAGAGATCCCTGGATTTGAAGAGGAACCTATTTTGTCACCTATCTCTATTGAGGTAAGTGTGAATTCTGTGAAGGGTGATTTGTGGGTAATGTACTTTGATGGTGCAAATTGCAAAGATGGTGCAGGAGCAGGTATTTTACTTATTTCTCCTGATGGAAATACCTACAAATTTTTTTTCACATTGAATTTATTTTGTACCAACATATAGAAGAATATGAGGCTTTGTTTTTAGGATTGAGGTTGGCACAAAAGCATGGTATTAAGTGTTTAAGTGTTGTTGGTGATTCTGAGTTGGTGGTGTCCCAAGTTAGGTCAGTATATGCTTCCAAGAAAAAGAGGTTGAAACAATATAGGAATGTAGTTTGGGATTTGATTGAACATTTTGATGCCTTCAATATTGAGTGGAAGGATAGGAATAACAATAAGATGGCTGACTTGTTAGCCAATATTGCAATCAATCCCAATGATATTACATTTTTTGGTATTTCTAAAGTTGAAATTCAAGCTAGGCCTAGCATACCAAATAATATTGAGAATTAGCAAGTTTTTTATGATGATAATGATATCTTGAAGTTTATGGGTTGTGAGGATCAGTATCATGGTCAGGAATTTGATTGTTCAGCCTTGGTTGAGTTAGTAGAAGGAAGGGAGGTTGTCTTTGGCAATGAGGTCATTCAGCTTAGAACTAACAAGGTGCCCAAGGGGCTTGTTGTTTTGGAGATTGTCTTTGATAACCAAGATAGAGTTCGAAAGATTATCAAAAGAGAAGATCATGCTAATCTAGAGGAGATAAATCTTTGAACACATGAGGCACCTAAGAAGGTATACATTGGTAGAGATATATCTCAATAGGTAAAGAAATCTTTGATCGAATTATTGAGAAAATTCAGGCATGTTTTTGCATGGTGATATCATGACCTAAAGGTTTATAGAGAAGATTTGTTTCAGCATATTATTCCATTGAAAGAAGATGCTAAACCTTTCCTTCAAAAACAAAGGCCTATTAATCCCACTTTGGCACCCAAGATGCAAGAAGAGTTAATGAAGATGAGAGATGCTAGAATTATCAAGCCTATAAGGCATTCTTCTTGGGTGTCAAATGTTCTTCCTATGAAAAAAAAGAATGGTGACATTAGGCTTTGTCTGGACTTCAGGAATCTGAACATCAGCTCATTAAAGGATAATTATTGTCTACCCAATATGGAAGCTATGTTATAGAGAGTAACCAGATCAGAATTGATGTCTATGATGGATGGTTTCTCTAGCTACAATTAGGTCATTATCAAGGAATCAGAGCAATTCAAGACAACTTTCACAACACCTTGGGGGACATATGTTTATGTGAGAATGCCTTTTGGCCTCACAAATGCTGGTACTACTTTTCAGAGGGCAATGGATTTTGCCTTTTCAGATTTCATAAATGATTTCCCTGTTGTATATCAAGATGATCTAACTACCTATTCCAAGGAGGAAGAAGACCATTCCACTCATTTAGAAAGAATATTTGTGAGGGCCTTGGAATTTGGCATTTCTTTGAACCCAAGGAAATGTTCTTTTGGTGTCATTGAAGGTAAGTTGATTGGCCACTTAGTTGGGAAGCAAGCAGTGAGAATTGACCCTAAGAGGGTAGCAGCCATTGATAAAATTCAGAGACCAAAGAATGTTAAAGGAATTCAATCCTTCTTTGGTCAAGTCAATTTCTTAAGGAGGTTTGTGACAAATTTTGCAGAGGTTACTAGACCTATTTCTAAGATGTTGAAGAAGGGATCTGCAATCAATTGGGAGGGTGAGCTTGATGAGGCTTTCAAAAGTATCAAGCAGGCTATCAAAGATGCACCAGTGCTTAAGGCACCTGATTATAATGTCCCAATGCATATCTTTTCCTTTGCATCTTTTCACACTATTGTTGCAATTTTGTTACAAAAGAATAAGGATGGTTTTGAGCAGCCTATTGCATTTTTCAGTAAATCTTTGTAGGCTACAGAATTGAAGTATGACATAAATGAAAAATAGGCTTGTGCACTTTTGAAGGCAATCAAGGCTTTTAGGTGTTACTTGATGGGAGCAGCTGTGATTGCTTTTGTGCCAAGTGCAGCTATGAAGGATATTTTCTCATAGCAAGAGGTGTTTGGAAGAAGATGCAAATGGATCAATAGGATCCAAGAATTCAATGTTGAGGTCCAAATTACTAAGTTGGTTAGAGGACAAGGATTGGCAAAACCGATGGCCCAATCCAATCTTGATGCAAATCAGGTAAATCATTTTGAAATTGATTACACATGTGATATGGATGATTGTATTTGGTATCAGGATATCATCTATTACTTGAGAAGTATGAGATGTCCAGATAACATGAATGATAATCAGAAAAGGACATTAAAATTACAGGCCGTCAAGTATGAAATTGTGAAGTGTAAATTGTATAGGAAGAATTTGGATTGCATATTTTTGAAGTGTGTAGATGAAGATCAGACTAACAAGTTGTTGAAAGAAATGCATGAGGGAGTTTGTGGTGGGCATTATATGGGTAAAAAAACTGCTCATAAGATCTTGAGAGCGGGATTCTAGTGGCCCACAATCTTCAAGGATGTAGAACACTTGGTGAGGAGGTGTGATGCTTGTCAAAGGTTCTCTGGTAAGCTTAAATTTTTAGGAAATGTGCCATTAAAACTAGTAGAAGTTCAGGTTCCTTTCCAACAATGGAGAATTGATATCATAGGGGAGATACCAAACAATTCAAGTGGAGGACACTCATGGATCTTAGTTGCCAGTGATTACTTTACAAAGTGGGTAGAAGCTATACCTACAAGAAATGTAACTAGTAAGGTGGTAATTGATTTTATGATGAATAATATTGTTACAAGGTTTGGGTGCCCTGAGAGAATAGTAAGTGATAATGCCATGTGCTTCAGGTCTGCTGAATATAAGGACTTTTGCAAAGGTTTGGGAATTCAGATTTTTAATTCCTCACCTTATCATCCACAAGGAAATGGTCCGGTAGAATCTACTAATAAGAGTTTGATTAAAATATTAAAGAGAATTCTTGAAAAGAATAAGAGGGCATGGAATTCAAAGCTGCCATTAGCTCTATGGGTTGATAGGGTAACTGTGAAGAGGGTAATTGGTTGTGCACCATTTGACCTAGTATATGGAATTCATGCAAGAATACCTCAGAATAACTTATTGGAAATGTATAAATTTGTTCAGCTATATGATGATGACATAGATGATGAGATGTAGTTGAGAAATGAGGACCTCATTAGGTTGGATGAGACTAGAAGAGAATCAGTTACAAGGAATGCCAAATTGCAGTTGTAGGTTAAGAATTTATATGATAAGAAGACTGTTGACATAAAGTTTGAACTTGGTGATTTGGTGTTAGTTTCGAATGCCAGACTGGAGGATAAGGGGAAACATGGTAAATTTGATCCCATCTGGCTAGGGCCATATCTAATTCATGAGAAATGGGGCCAAGATTCATACATTATCAGAGAATTAAATGGTGATATTTAGGAATTGCTATTTCATGGACAATTCTTGGAGAAATACTTCAATTGAGGTATTCTATTTTCCATGAACAGTAGTTAGGTTTGTACATTTTATAAATTTTGTAAATAAGCTGCTTGCCCCTGCCCTATTTTGTCCTGTCAGTTTTTGGTCCTGTTGCCTATTCTGCCTTGCTTGTTCCTTGTTGTCTCCAATTTTTCCTGTGGGATGGTCTACTTTAAACCAGTGATTCTAAGTCCTTGCTATGCCTGGAGGAGGCATACATCCCCAGACTAAGCCACTGTTAGCACGTGGCAAAAATTTCATGGCTCTAGGTCTCTTCCCCTAGTCTCTACAATGTTTTTCATGTCTCCGGCTAAAACCCTTGGCAAATTTTTTTTTTAAATCTAGTCGTTGGGTCCTTAAATTTAAAATTGCCCTAGCCTTATTTTATTTTCGCGTTACCTTTTTGTGGGTCACTTAAAACCTTTAATCTACATGTGCCTTTTTTAAAAAAAAAGAGTTCTTTACATGTCACGCGGTTAGGTTTCATGTGTCGGCATGTCCCCTTTAATCTTTCCTAAGTTCCCAGCGCCCTGCAAGTTTTAAATTTTCCTAAGTCCTGAGCTTTAATTTTTCCTATGTTTCGGCAGCCTTTATTTTCCCTGGGCCTAGCTCTAACACCATCTCCATCTAACAGTGGGCATATGTTTGCAAGTGATGTGTTAGACACATGAGATCTTAAGATCGCCATTGATCTCATTGGGTGACGTTGCCTTTCCTTTTAAGTGGGTCCACATGCTAGGTGTGCCATGTCAGCATTTTCTTATTGGTCCATGGGTAAACAACTCAGCATGTGTCAGTGGGACCTATTTTCTGGATGTGTCAATGGGTCTTGATCCTGTCAGTGAATCGACAACCGACGTATAATCTTATGGGTTTTGTGAGAGGCTTAAGATCTTGTGATGACCATTGATTTTGTTTCATGTCAAATGGTTTTCAAAGATGGGAGGAGATTCTCGATCTAACGATGGGCATGTAATCTGATAGAATCTTGGAAGTCTTTGCGAACTTCATACGGTCGTCGATCTTCCTAATGCGGGCCCGGTCAAAGTTTCTCAGTCTTTTGGTGGTTGAGTTAAGAGTTAAAAGCCCGCAAAGCATGAAGATCAGATGGTCATGAGTTAAAGTTGATGGAGATTTAAATTTCGACCACTGATTTGTTGCAAGTGCCATAAAGTAGCCATTTATTTTCAAATTTGAATTTGTAGAGGGTTTCCAGCAATAGGAAGTACCAGAATTTATGGTTTTAATAGCTAATTTTGATTGGTTTGGTGGCGCTTGCTATTGCAATGTGATCCAAGGTGTTGAGTGATCATTTGGAGGGTTTTTACTATGCGATTTTGTGCTCAAGGCATGTTGTAGGGTTGACATTTAGGCATTGTTCATAATTCTCAGTACCTTCACAGAGAATTTTTCATGATTGAGGATCATTCCAGGATTTTCTTTCTCCTAGTTGCTTGGGTTTCCACCCCTGTAATAACTTTATGACCATTTCCAATTGGTTGGGTGGTTGAAACCCTAACCCTAAGTCATCCATAGCTTGTTGCATTCTCTTTGAGAATTCCAAGATGAATAGGGAGTATAAGTTACAAAATTTTGACTGAGTAGTGGTTCCAAACTT
This sequence comes from Chamaecyparis obtusa, assembly GCA_027943335.1. Taxonomy (NCBI): domain Eukaryota; kingdom Viridiplantae; phylum Streptophyta; class Pinopsida; order Cupressales; family Cupressaceae; genus Chamaecyparis; species Chamaecyparis obtusa. Next base: position 112,660 of record BSBK01005640.1, read on the forward strand.
TTTGTGGTCCCAGCTAGTTCTTGATAGTGTTATACTGATAGAGGTGTGGGATTTTGGGTATTTCCTATCTTTGTGTTGTTTTGATTGTATATTGATCTTGAATATGTTAATGAAAATACTATTGAGTTCCAATCTTGCATTTGTGTATGTCTTCTTGTTTCGGTTCTAAGCTCATATATGTTAATGTCACAAAGTGTGTTAGGATACGGTAAACAAAGAGTATTGGGTAGAAGAAAAAAGTTGGGTGCCAATTCCGCGGAAGTCCGCTGCTTGAAAATTTGCGCCGCTTGAAACAGGCACCCGTTTTTAAAAAATGGGTGCCTGTTTTAGGCTCGGACATCCGATCCGAAATTCAAAAGCGGGTACCCATTTTTCCAGAAATGGGCACCCATTTTTTTTTAAAACAGGTACCCGTTTCTAAAAAAAAATTTAAATTTTTTTTTAATTTAAAATATTTTTTTAAACACATTTTTAAATTTATGAAATAGGTTCTCATTTTTTGAATTTAAATAATGGGTGCTCGTTTCTTAAAATATGCACGTGGGAGTTTTCACTCTGCCTCAGTTTTTGGTTTGGGATAGGTTTGGTGAGACCAAGCCTATGTCTTAGCCTCCAAAATTTTGGCTAAGGCATTGGAATAAAAATTTTAAGGCTTACCGTAATTTTTTGGAGCCCTTCTGGATCGATTTTTTTGACAAAACAAAAATCCATTAAAGATCTCACTATCACGATTCTAAAAATATAAATTTCATAATAATATGGTTATTTTTACTATTTTTACATTATTTATTAGTTGATAGTGGTACATAAACGTAAAATAGTGAGACTCACTAAAACTTTAATAACATTTTAATTTTTAAGTATTTTTAAAAATAAATTATATGTCATCAATCTAGATTCAATTCTTTTGAATTTAAAAAAAAGAATTTTTGAAAAAAAGAAAAATTATATTAAATTATGGTGGTCGTACACGAGAGGTTTGAAAAATAAGCTTTATTGTTAATTAAAAATTAATAAAAAATAATTTACAAAAAAGAAAAAAAAGAAAAAATATTCTCATCAATATTCTATGTCTTAGGTATCTTCCCTAAAAAGGATTTAAAAAAATTCATTTATTTGTGTCAAAATATGGTGGCCGTACATGGATGTGGTATGGTCCTGAAACAGGCATTTTGAAAAAGTGGTTTTCAAATATGCCTATCAAAATATAAATTATACCATGTGGGTATTAAAATAAATTATATATTTGAAAAGTAGACTCCAAGTACTACAATTTCTATTAGTGAATTTTTCCAAGATTCAATCTCTAAGTGCCTCAAATTTTGAGATCAATTCAAATAAATTTTGAAAAATAGGAAAAACACTTCCACTTTTTGCAAAAAATTGGCACCCAACTTCTTGCAGCCACCCTATTGTGAAGTCATCTCTAAGTTCCTAACAAAGTTAGGATTAAAGTCTTTTGGGTGGGTTTAGTGAGTTTACAACCAAGTAAGAATCTGATGTCCTTGTGTTTGAGGGAGAGGGGTAATAGGCAAAGCACTTATCGTGAGCCCAAGAGTGTTTGATTCAAGATCTTCAGCTGATGTATGTAATTGGGTGACTCTTTGCCCTAGGTTAAGCCACTGGTCCATCTTTTAGAGGCATTTCATTGTCATCAACCACACACAAACATTCAAATGATAAAATCTTAAAGCAGTTAGTAAAGAGTATATAGTTGTATATCATTTAGTGATTCCTTTCAAGAAGTGAATCAATGGTACACCCGCCTGAGCAATAAGGCTCAAAGTCTAGGAGGATCTCTCTTTATCCTTGTTAATTGGCCCCCTTCCTTGTAGACTTTGGAGTGGTGGTAGAGTGAAAGTTATATTAAAGTCATCCATCAAAGTATAAATCTACAAGTGAAGATCAAAGGGAACCCCCAACAAGTTAGTTACTTAATTATGTTAGAACTACCTAATTATGCTTTGATTAATTAGTTAGTTAATTAAATGTATGCTTTGATTAATTACATCACCTTAACATAATCTATACATAACACATGTATAAAACTAAGTCTAAAAGATGAAATAACACATGAATGAAATAACACATGCATAAAACTAATGTCTGAAACATGTAATGTGATGTATAAAATATGAAATAACACACAACCATATACAATGTACATGTATAAAATATGTAACATGTAATGCCTGAAATATGTAATGTAATATACCATGTACATGTATGAAATGACAAAAATATCTACATTTATATATGAAATGTTATACCATGTATATACGAAATGTCACATGAAATATCTAAAATAACATGGTCGCTCAACTAGGGCCATGTCCTGATC
>BSBK01005641.1:0-180000 GCA_027943335.1 Chamaecyparis obtusa
CATCATATCAAAGAAGAGAAAAGGGATTCCCTAGCAGGCTGAACACACAATAGTGGGTTACACTTTTTACTTGAATAGACACTAAACTCTACATTTTGAAAAAAAAGGATTCAGATGCATATTGTCGTTAAACCGATTTGAATCAAAAGATAAAGTAAATTAGAGTCTTCTAAGATTTTTTTAATCTAGATTCTAAATATATTTTTAATTTTAATTTTTTAATTGATTTGAATGGTTTTTTCTTTCTCCCACGAAAACATGTTTCTGAAAACATCATTTTCAAAGAGTTACATTATTTTCATAGAGAAGGGTATACAATTATTTTGATGACATTATCACAATTATTGCATATTTTATTAACATTTGAAGTTGACTAAACCGTAATTTTGACATTCCTTGACTACATAGCTTATAACTTGTCATATATTTACTAATTTAAGTTTAATTTTTTTATAGAAAGATAACTTAAATACCTAGGGCATAGATTTTTTTTAGAGTTTTTTTCTCTCATTTACTATTTTTCCATAAGCATCAAACATAGAGTTAGAAATATAGTGAAATATCTATGTTTAGAAAAACTAAAAATACAAAGTCATAATAAACTTAATATATATTAACATTGTAATCATTGGAAAAACATTTCTTAGTAGCACCTTACTAAATAGATAAGTTTTTCAAATGGATTCATTTTAGGTACCAAAAGTTAAAGTTGAAGTGATTTTTTATTAGCATTTTAGTGGGTGCGACTCCATTGTCGATATGAATGAGAAGTATAGATGTTATATTAATTTTTTTTTAATGTAAGAGGCTTTGAGCTAGCCATTTGTAATTAAATCCTTTAGATGGAACCTCTTAAAGCTTAAATAATCATATTCTATTAAAAATATGTTATTTCAATAAAAATCAACATGTCTAAAAAAGTGTAACCCACTATTGTGGACTCACGCAGGAGGGAGAACGAAAGTCGGGGAGGTCATAACGAAGCAAGAATGATGGAATGGTATGACCCATCAAGAAATTGACATGAAAAATAAATTCATGGAAATTTCTCAAAATGATAGGAACAGGGAAAAGAGAAGACTAAGGAGGATAAAGTTTGTGTGCATGGTGTCAACACCTAAAATTGTCCATTTGCACTAATACTAATTTTTATTAATATTTTATTTTAACATTATAGTTGATTTTTATTAATTAACTATATTGTTATATTTTTTTATTTTTTTATTTAATTTTTTTAATTAAATAGATTTATTTTCCTTTTAAATAAATTTTATCTAAATACTATAATATACTAAATTTAATTTAATATATTATTCCTCCATTTCCTAATATATAATAAATTTTATTTTATTCTATTCTGCCACTTGCCTATAATTCTTCTAAACTATGATTAAATTAAATTTATTTTAATTTAATCCTCTTTTCCATTTTTATAATCTTGTTTTCTTGCTAATTATTCTTCTAATTATGATTAAAAGGTGTATTACCTCTAATCGTGTGCACAATCCCTTTTCCAAGGTGACTACCTCTCCATCTTTTTTCTCCTCTAATAAATTTGAATTCTTCTTTTTTCCCCAAAAAAGTGGAATTTGACTTTTGCATCTTATACCTCTTAATTCTAGCCACACATTTCTTTTGCCTCTTCATCATAGCCACTTCTCTTTTGCCTCTTAATCTTGGCCATCCATTATTTTTCCTCTCTACCTCCTTTACCCAAGACATTTAAAATAGGAGGTCTCACTTTTGATTTGAAGACTCACAATACTTCTCACTTAAAATCTTATGCATTCATGTTATTGGAGAAATATTAGCACTTTGAGAACTTGACCAATAGCATTCTTAGGTCATTTTCATTTCATAGTTGTCTCATTTTCATCATAGCTTAGATTTCATTTCTTGCATGGTAGCTTAGATTTGATTTCATAACTTAGTTTGAATCTTGCATTTCCATTCTTAATTTAGCCTTCATTTGAATCTACTTTGATAGTCTCTTGCATTTTCATTATTTAGCATAGATCTTGCATTTGAATCAACATCTTGTGAGGATTTGGGGCAAGTTATTCATACTTGTTTCTCAAATCATTTCACTCGTGCACTTTAGCTTGCATTGTTGATTTCTTTTCCATTTGAATTTGCAAGCAATCATAGTGCAATTCATTGCATTGTGTTGGGAGAGCACAACCACAAAATTCTCTAGGATAAAATCAAACAAGGCTTATTGGATTCTCTTTCTTTAGCTCTGATGATGGGTGCTCCCCTTAATACCAAAAATACACAATAGAAACAAAGAAACACTAGAAATTTGCAAGAACAAAAAATGGACTTCTTATTATCTCCACAAGTGTGGAATTACAAATGTCATAATTAAAATATGCAAAGCCACATGGGCATTTTCCTTACAATATTCTACTGGACAAACCTGGAATTATTACCCAGAACTAATACCCAAAACTTCCCTAAACAACACTATGGGCCTTCCTTATATAGGCAATTTCCACCCCGCGAGAAGGTTCTAGAAATTTTAGCACTTAAGGATGACCTCCTCTAGACTTATTTTATTTTTTATTATTATTACATTAGGTTTGGCTCAAAATAATTATAAATGATGTTTTTTAGGTAGGCCAACTCACGAAAGCCATACCTTTTTAACCGTAGCTTTTTTTTTCTATTATAACCACTTTTCATAAATGGCAGGACTTGATCTATATTGCTTGACTTGCGCAAGATCTACTTTGTCATGGTTCAATAGTGATCGAGAGCCTCTAAGACCTTCAAAATTGAGCTTGAATTTGTACCCAAATACCTATATAAATACATCAATACATATGCTATGGCAATGAATCTAAACTGGTAGGTTATATGACTAAGATGAACCTCCACTTGTGAAATCAGAACATTTTGAGCTCATATGACCAACTTACTAAAAATAGTAAGTTTCCATACATAGAAGATCTGCACAAGATAGCCCTTATTGAAAAGAAGTCATAAATATTTTTAGGTGAGGCAAGATTGCCCTTACACCCAGGATGCTCCTGCATTAGACACGTGGGGAATTTGAGAACTGACCCTATCACCTCGCAGGTGTGTTGAGGAAAACCAATATGGGTAACCTCCTTACTTGTTATCCATCATGAATCTTTGACAAGTCATCCTTCCCATTTGACAAGATATTCTTCATTTGGCCTATTCTTTGTGCTTCTACCAACACAACTATCCAGTACATCATCAATCTCCTTAATAGTTGAAGTAGTTGCTGGGATACACCACTATGCTTCTGTGATATCATCTTCAACACCCCCTTCATGATACTCTGTCAGATTTGAAATGTTAAATACTAGAGAAATATTCATCTTAGTAGGCAATTCTACTTCATAGCCATTTCCTAAATCATGCTTCTTCAGTATCTTATATGGCCCAAACTTCTTCATTTTCATCTTGTTATATGCCCCTACTAGTAATCACTCCTTTTGCAAATGAACCATGACTTCATCCCAAACCTAAAATTATTTATGCCTCCTTTTCTCATCTACCTTAGCCTTATACTGTGCATTCATCTTGGTAATGTGCTTCCTCACCTGCTCAGGGATGGTGTTCAAATGTTCTGCAAAATTCTCATCTTCAACACTACTTATTTCTCCTTTATCTATCTTCCTTAACTAAGAAGCATTTTTGGGACTACTTCCATATACAATCTAGGATGGTGATTTACCAGTGATCCTATTGACATAATTATTGTATGCAAATTCTACCTGTGGTAAAATAAAATCCCATCCTGTTGGCTTATCCACACCAGAACATCTTAGCCAATTCCCCAAACTCCTATTCACCATCTATGTCTGTCCATCAATCTATGGATGATGTGATGAGCTGAGCTTTAAAACTATCTTTATCTTCTTCCACAATGTGCACCAAAAATATCCAACAAACTTAGTGTCCCAATCTGAAACTATGTTCTTTGGAAAACCATGTAGTCTCACCACTTCTTTGAAAAACAATTATGCTACATGAATAACAACATTAGTCTTCCTATAAGGAATGAAATGTGCTATATTTGAAAAAATTTTAACTACCACAAAAACTGAATCATGTCCCCAGTGAATCCTTGGATAACCAAAAACAAAATCCATACTGATATCCTCCCAAGGCTTTTTTGTACAGGTAATGGCTGATACAACCCTGTATTATCCTTTGCTCCTTTTTCCATTTGACATACTTTGTACAAACTTCTTGACATGTTGTTGCAATTGTGTCTAGTAATAATTCTCCCTAACTAAAGAAAGGGTTTTATCATGAGCAAAATGTCTAGTCATTCCTCCACTATGCTTCTCCTTGATGAAGTTCTCCCTCATAGAACTTTGTGGAAAGCACAAATGACTCCCTCTAAATAGCATACCATCCTAGATGATGAAATCCAACCACTTCCTTTTTTCTAGAGTAATAGGTTTTGTACAAGCTTTCCAAGATTCACCAAAATCAGGATGCTTGAAATATAAACTATTGAGCCCCTTGAACCCAATCACCTCAATATGCATCTTTGTTAGCAAAAGTTTCCTTCTCCTAAGCACATATGCAAACTTGTTAGACTTTACACTCTTTTATTTTTAAAAAAATGTGTAAGTCTCCAAAAAATCAACCCATTTCAAATGCTTCTGATTCAACTTTCCATGACTATTCAAATATTGCAAAGCTTTATGATCATTATATAAAACAAAATATTTAGGAAGTAAATAGTGTCTCCACTTCTTCAATTCTTTAACTATAGCCTAAAATTATTGATCATAAACATAATAGTTTCTCTTGGCATCATTTAACTTGTCACTAAAATAAGCAACATGTTTACCTTCTTGGCTCAAAAAAACTCCTATTGCAGTACCACTAGCATCAAAGTCTACTTGAAACACCCTATTCAAATATGGAAGTGCTAAAATATGTTATTTTGTAACTTTTTGTTTAAATAGTTTAAAACTTTTATCTGCCCTTGTACTCCACTTAAACTCTATCCTATCTCCTGTCATTATTTCAGTGAAGGGCCCATGGGTACTTCTAAAACTCTTGATAAAATTTTAGTAAAATCTAGCCAAACAACAAAAGGATCTTACCCCAATAGGACTCCTTTGACTAGGCCATTCAAGGATAACCTTCACTTTCTCTAGATCCATTTTTAGACCTTCTTCTGAAACTACAAATCCCAAATACACTAACTCTTTCTTCACAAAACTACACTTCTTCAAATTAATTAACAATTTCTCTTCCCTTAACTTCTCAAACACCATACGAATATGCATCATATTCCTCTAATGTCGTACTATACATCAAAATATCATCTAGGTAAACAATGAAAAACTTACCCGTAAATTCTCTTAGAACCTCATTCATGAGTCGCATGAAAGTGCTCGGTGCATTAGTTAGCCCAAGAGGCACGAGTAACCAATCATACAGTCCTTCCTTTGTCTTGAAGGTAGTCTTCCATTCATCCCCTTCTCTAATCTAAATCTGATGATATCCACTCTTCAAATCTATTTTTAAGAAATACACAGGTCCACTCAAACAGTCCATAATTTATCATCCATCTGTAGCAATAGAAACCAGTATTTGATTGTGATCTTGTTGATAGCCCTAAAATATGTGCACATCCTCCATTCTCTATTCTTCTTTGGTGCTAATACTACTGGTACAACACATGAACTCAGACTCTCTCGAATCAAACCCTTTTGAACAACTCATGTACTTGTCTATTCAATTCCTCACTTTCTGTTGGTGTCATTCTATGTGTTGCCTTATTTGGAAAAATGGATTTTGGAATCAAGTCCATCTAATGAATTATCTTCCTTACATGTTGTAATCCACTAGGTAAATTATCAAACACGATATCTTGAAACTCATTCAACAGATCTACAACTTCTACAGGTACATCTCCTACTTCCTATTTACCAACTCCTAAAATTAAAGAAAAATGCATATGCTCATACTTCATACCCTCTAGAAAATTTCTTCCATCAACAAAGCTTATTCTTGCATTACCACATACCTTTTCTTATGTGTCCTTTAATGGCTTTAGCATATCTTGCACTCCATCCTTTGTTAGGGAATAAGTATTTGCATGACCATCATATACAACACACTTGTCAAACTACCATGGCCTACCCAATAACATATGACATGTATCTATGGGTATGATATCGCATAGTACCTCATCATGTTATCCCCCAATCTTTAACTTTACTAGGCAATATTCATTGACCATGACCTTGTGGTCATCCTGCACCCATGCGATCTAGTATGGATGTGGATGTTTATACCTCCTGAGCTTAAACTTTGTGACCATCTCTTATGTCACCATATTTTCAATGTTTCCACTATCAATAATCACATCATAATACTTATCTTCACACTTTCACCTAGTGCGAAAAAAGCTCCTCTTTTGTTCTGGTTCATTCTCACCGCTTAGTAGTACTCTTCTTTTAATCAGTGTTTCTCCTCTTTCAACATCTTTAGAATGTGATTATTTAGCATCTCATCCACATGTTAAACTCTAGTCTGGCCATGAGTTCTCCTCTTTTTCCTTCCTTGGTTTTGAGGACATTCGAATGCCCTATGACCTTCTCCATAGTGAAAACACATTCCATGGAAGCCTCCTCTTCTCGGTCCTTGTCCTCTTCCTCTTCCTCTTCCTCTTCCTCTCTGATCTCTATTATCTTGATCATGAAAATGATTGAAATTATTTCCTCTTTGATTTTAACTACTACTAGCCTCATCCTTATTTTTTTATATTCATTTCCACCTCCATAAGTCCATCCACTGGACCTTTCACCACAACCTCTTCCACTTTTCCTACTTTCAAATTTCTTGTCCAGCTCTTCCTCCACTTTTAAGGAAAACTGGTATGCTTCTTCAATACTGTGCATTCAAACTAGATTCAACTCCTCATCAATTCTTGGTATCAACCCATTAAGGTAACATGAAACTTTCTCCTTATCAACTTTTTCATGACGTGTTTAGATAAAGATTCGATAGAACTCCTATGTATACTCTTGAACGGATTTCTCTTCTTTCTTAAAACCTTGAATTTTCTTCAATAGATCAAGATCATAATCAATAGGAATGAACTGTCACTTTAATTTATCTACATCTGATCCCATCTTGTGATTTTCTCCTTTCCTCCTCCAGTTCACTCCAATTTAATCTCTTGCAACCAAATCATCACATGACCCTTCAGTCTTGCTTTCGCACACTTGATCCTATCAGGGTCTTCAATATCTTCATACTTAAAATATTCTTCTAATTCATTGATCAAGTTGATCAATTCCTCTATGTTAAGATTTCCTAGAAATGTAGAAACCTCAATCTTAGGTCATCTCCCGATCTTGGAAATGGCTCGAAAAGACCTTTCTTCCCCTTGGTTCAGAATTTCACCTTCTCCTTCTTGATCAAAGTTTCCTTCTTCCTTGGCTATACCCTCACTTTCATCTCTGACTATAAGATTCATTCTTCTATGAGTCTCTTCTTGCAACACTCAAACTTGTCTATGGAGGGCTCTAACCTTAGGTGGGACACCACCTACTTTTCCACCACGTTCCCTTTGTGGAGGCCTTTTTGCACTTATCATAGTAACCTTAAACCATGGTCCTAGTGCAAACTACCTCACAGTTGGCAGTCTCTCTACATACTCAAGAAATCCTCCTCTGATACCACTTGATGAATTGTTCTCCCCTTAATACCACAAACACATAACAAAAATAAAGAAATAACAACAATTTACGAGAATAGAAAAATGGACTTCTTATTATCTCCCCAAGTGTAGAATTACAAATTTAAGAATTACAATATGCAAAGTCACATGGGCATTTTCCTTGTACAAATATTCAGTAGGAAAAGCCTCAAGTTATTACCCAGAACTACTACCCAAGTCTTCCCCAAATAAAACTATGGGCCTTCTTTATATCAAGGTAATTTCCAATACCCTAGAAGATTCTAGAAATTTTAGTCCTTAATGCTAAATACCCCTAGAATTATTTTATTTTTCACAATTATTACATTAGGGTCTACACAAAATAATTACATATTATGTTTTTAGGTAGGCCAACATTTGGAGGCCATAAATTTTGAGTCATAGCTCCATTTTTATATTAGAACCACTTTTAGGAAATGGTAGTACCTAATCTACAGTACTTGAGTCGCACAAGCTCAAGTTAGTTAGAGTTCGATCATGATATAGAGCCTCTAAGGCCTTCAAAATTGAGCTCAAATATTTTGTACCCAAATACCTCAATAACTTAATTGATATAGATGATATGAAAATGAAACTCAACTGGTAGGCTGATATGACTAAGATGAACCTCCACCTATGAAATCAAAACATTCTGAGCACATATGACCAGCTTACTAAAAATAATAAGTTTCCATAAATAACAACTTTGCACGAGATAGCCCTTATTGAAAAGAAACCATAAATATTTTTGGGTGATAGAATATTTCTCTTACATCCAAGATGCCCCTACATCAGACACCTGAGGTAAATTGAGAAGTGATCCTATCACGCCTCAGGCATGCAGAGGAAAACCAAGATGGTTAACATCCTCCCTTGTCAACCATGATGAATCTTCAATAGGTCTTCCTTTCTATTTGAACACATATTCTTCATATGTCATGTTCTTTGTTATTTTTCTAACATGACTATCTAGCATATCCTCCATCTCCTTGATAGCTAAAGTAGTTGCTAAAATACTCCACCGTGCTTCTGTGATCCCATCTTCAACACCCCCTTCATGTTACTCTTTCAGATCTGAAATGTTAAATACTTGTGAAATATTCAGCTCAATAGGACACTCTACTTCATAGGCATTTCTTGAATCATGCTTCTTCAGTATCTTACATGGCCAAAACTTCTTTATTTTTATCTTGTTATATGTCCCTACTAAAAATTTCTCCTTCTGCAAATGAACCATGACATCATCCCCAACCTAAAATTCCATATACCTCCATTTCTCATCTACCTTAACTTTATACTTTTCATTCATCTTGGTAATGTGCTTCCTCACCTCCTCATGGATGTTGTTCAAATGTTCTAAAAAATCCTCAACTTTAGAACTATTTATTTCTCTATTATCTATCTTCCTTAACTCAGAAGAGTTTCTAGGACTACTTCCATATACTATCCAGAATGGTGATTTACCAGTGTTCCTATTCACAGAATTATTGTATGCAAATTCTACCTGTGGTAAAATTAAATCACATCCTATTGGCTTATCCCCAACCCAACATCTTAGCAAACTCCCCAAACTCCTATTCACCACCTATATTTTTCTATCAGTCTATGGATGATGTGATGAGATGAACTTCAAATGTATCTTTAACTTCTTCCACAATCTGCACCATAAATATCCAACAAACTTAGTGTGCCCATTTGAAACTATGCTCTTTGCCAAACCATGTAGTCTCACCACTTCTTTGAAAAACAATTCTGCTACATGAACAACATCATTACTCTTCTTTCAAAGAATGAAATGTGTCATCTTTGAAAATCTATTAACCACCAAAAAATTGAATCATGTCCTCGGTGAGTCCTTGGCAAACTAAGAACAAAATCAATATTAATATCCTCCCAAGGCTTTTCAGGTACATGTAATAACTGATACAACCCTGTATTATGTTTTTCTCCTTTTTCCAGTTGACATAGTCTACAACTTTGTACAAACTTCTTGACGTCTTTCTGCATCTATGGTGAATAATAATTATCACTACTCATAGTAACCTCTAGTCAGCCAAGGTTCAATCTTGATCTAGAGCCTCTAAGGCCTTCAAAATTGAGCTTAAAGATTTTATACCCAAAAACTTCAATAACTTCATCGATATAAAGGATATGGAAATAAAAATCAATTGGGAGGTTGATATCACTAATATGAACCTCCACCCATGAGCTCAAAACATTCTAAGCTCATATGACTAGTTTTCTAAAAATAGTAAGTTTCCATAAATAGCAGCTCTGCACAAGATAGCCCTTATGGAAAAGAAACCATAAATATTTTTGGGTGATGCGAGATTTCCTTTACACCCAGGATGCTCCCACATCAAGTTCATTGGAGGTTGTGGTGAATATTTATTGTGTGTTGCATGTTTATTTTGAAAATTTTGAGTTTAGTTTGAATCTTGATTTTGCCTAATCTTGTATGTTTTTGGCTTGCATCACAGGTTGGATTTTTACCGCATACATTTTGGCATGCTCGGTGGGACGGACGATTGTCCCTCTTAGATATACACTTTTAAAACTTTTTCTAACCTTGTATTATTATTTTATTCAAGTTTTTAAAGGCTAACCCTTGTGTAGGTTGAGTTGAGGACAAAACCCTACAATTTTGAAATATTTGATCATATCTTGAAAATGGATTGGAATTTTGCGATGACACAAATGTCTTAGTCCAAAAATAATATTTTTATGATTAATTTTTTGTGAGTTATAATTTTTTAATTATTGTTCATAAAAAAATATTTTTAGTTGTAAATCAACAAAATAAATTTAAAAAAATTACAGTTTTGAAAAGGTCTAGGAATTTTGGATGGAGTATGTTATTTATATTTTTAATTTTAATGAAATAAAATAGGTCATAAATTCAATCTTTGCAAACTTGTATGTTTTGATAAATTCATGTCTCTATAACACAAATTAAGGAATATTTCTAAAATTCTTACATTTTTGGAAAGATCTCAGATTTTTGATAGAGGTATCTTATTTGTAGTTCTATTTTTGGGGCCAAAGCTATAGAAAACAAATAAAATTTGGTTGACTAGGTCAAAACCAAAAAAAAGATATTTTGTGATGAGCTTGCACTTTATTTGCACATAGCTTAATGCATGATACAATCATTTTATATTATTTTTAAAATAATTTAATTATGAGTATTTATTTCATGTGGAATCAAGTTATTCAATTTATTTTCTTTTAATTTTCATATGTTTTAATGATTTCATGCACTTTATTAGAGTTTGTGAAGGCAACTTAGATCTCGTCACAATGGGTCAAAGGAGCATAAAGTAAAATAAAATTGGAAAGAGAGAAATCAAGGTGCACACATTTAAAACCTTCTTATTCACATTGTAAAAGTGATAATTACCTTATTTTTCATTATAAAATCATTTCTTTCTTTTGGTCAACTTGTTTGGTGTGTTTCCTCACATTAAAAAAAAGGGGCTTAAAATTCATCATTCACATTTGGATTTGTCTTAAAATGAACCCCTTTGTCTTTTTATCCTCAAGAATTTCTTATTTATATTTTATTCTTTCATCCATGTTAAGGAGTTTGAGGGGAACATAAATAAGTGATCTCTCTTTGTTTTTTCTGGGAGGCCTATTTAGCGATTTGATTACCTCAAGGGATTACATAAACTCTTGTATTCTAGTGGACTATAAATATTGGGAGGTGAATCTATAGACACCTATCTTGGAAGTATAATCTGGTCCTTCTTCTCTAAGCCCTGTAGAACTTTATACCTTTGGGAAGTGCAAGTGGAGATTTGGATTACCGTCTCCTCTCAATTTTTCGGCATTATTCTCTTTGATCTAAAGATTTAGGCCTTACATAACTTGCATATATAGAGGGAATCCCTTAGTTGAGCTTCTACATCCTAGTTAAAAATTGAATATATTGTTGGTATTTTTTATGTGTTTGAATGTTAAAAACCTTACCCACTTGAAAGAAGAAGGGGACACAAATCAATCAAATTGAATGTTAGGTGTTTTGTCTTTTGCATTATTTCATTTTGTATTTTGTATTTTTTCAATTCAAATGTCCAAAAATACAATAAACCTTCAAAACTCCAAAAAACATAAAATTTGCAAACAAAAATTAATAATATAAAACTAAAGTCCAAAAAACTCAAAAAAATTAGAAAAACAAATAAAACGTTTCAAGTACAACAAAAATATTTTTGTTAAATTCACTTCCATGTCAAGGTTTCCACATCATCTTTAGATCACCTCTTATATCTATCAACAACCTCATAATCATCATACCTCTTATCCTATTCAACTTTTTAATCCTTCTAGTCATTCATCTAACTATAATCATCTAATCCATGCATAATCTATCATTTAGGACCTTTGTCCTAATTAATTGTGCCTAATCTAATTAAGGTCTTAATTATCCATCTTATCCTAATCATACTAATCATTTCATCATAATAATCATTCAATCAAGGTCCAAACATTCATCCCAACTTTATTTCATAATCTATATAAATATCCACTTCCTTAATCCAATTTCACCATTCATGCCAATCTAAGCATCTCGTCATAATAATCAATGCACTTTTCATCCTCATATCATTCCAACCAATTCCTAATGCAATCCTCTTCATCCAAAACCTAATCACCCATTATTCATTTGCCTCTCTTCAGACATGCCTCATTTATCTTCTAAATTTCATCCATTCTCAATCTTAAGCTTCATCCACATCATCAACTAATTTAAATTTTTATTAATTCTTTCACTTTGGATTTAGGAGCACAATCATTCCTTTGGAATTATCTTTAGAATTATTGAAATCTAAAATTAATCCAAAAAAATAGTCCTTACCAAATCCTTATCAATCCTTTAATAAAATCCTATCATCAATCCATGGTCTTGTTACAAGTAGTAGTTGTCGTTGCACCAAAAGATCGACCTGTTAATGCCTGATACAACCAATAGACCTATAGAAGACACATGAGACAGTTAAGCCATGTCACAAATCCCTAGGGAAGCACTGACTATTTTTCCAACAATCTCCCCCTCAGTGTTACACGCAGGGATTTTAACCTATAACCAAGCTCTAATACCACTTGTTACAAGTAGTAGTTGTTGTTACACCAAAAGATCAACCTACTAATGCCTGATACAACCACTAGACTTATAAAAGACATTGGAGGTGGTTAAGACATGTCATGAATCCCGAGGGGAGTGCTAACTATTTTCCCAACAAGTCTAAATATTTATCAAATTTTTGGAAAGATCCTCATCCTTATAAAATCATCAATCCTTGTCACATGATAACATTAGTCTATCATGAGTGATCAATCCTATTTCTCTCAATATCATTAGTCTCTCTTTTAGTTGGAAATGATCATTCTTTAATGCTTTCTTTTTTTCACATTATTGGGTCTTATTTCACTAAGGTTATCCTAAGCCCTTATCCAATCATCAATCCAATCTTAATCTTGAGGCTTTTTCCTCTTACTCCAAATCAATTTAATCAATTATCCTTAATCAAAATAATTTCCTAATTTTCTCCTAGTCCTAACTTCATATTTCATCCATCATCAAATCATTCACTTCATTCATTCTCAATTCAAATCCTTATCCATGTCAATTTATAGTTAAAATTCAAAACCCCTCATCCAACCATCATTAACATGAATTGGTTTCAAAAATTAGTTGAGGACTTTCAAATTCCAAATCCTAATCCTCAATCCATAGCCAATCCCATATCACATTCCATATTATTCATCTATCTTTGACAAAGGGAAATCCACCTCATTATCCCCCATACATGCATGATTCTTCTAATATGCTTAAAATTTCTCAAGAACTAGAAGTCAAAAGAAAAAATTATCCTTGTATTTATCCAAAGCCAGAAGCCCTATCTTTCATCTAACCCTAATCATCCACCTAATTTCCAATAATTTGAGATTAATGTCCAAAACTATCACCTAATATTCAACTTCCGTAGAATCCCAACCCTCCATCATCCACATCCTCCAAGAAGGTTTTTTTTAAAAAAAGTTTTGCAATCACCCAAACTTAGACAATACACTTCTCTTGTGAACCCTCTCAATGTCATATTTCATCAACTTGTTGACCACAAAATTATGGCATTTCCATATACTATGCCTTTTGATTAGATTCAATCCAAACCTACTTGGTACAAGGACAATGAATATTGTTATTATCATCGCAATCATGATATCAAGAAGTGCCTAAAGTTTAGAAGATTTTTCCAAGACCTGATTGACAAAGAAGACATTATAGTTGAAGATCCTAATGTCTCCATCACATCACCCTAAAAGGTACACATATTTCAAGGCCTTGTCCAAAATAATTGTAGCATGGATTCCTATTCTCCTCTCAATCAAATAATTTCTCCATCTCATGGCTCTCTCATATCTTAAGATTAATTTATCCCTCGTAATCCACCTCATAATCCCATTAAAAATAAAGATCAAGAGATCCCTTTTGTCTCATCCATCATTGGTAACATCACCCCATCTCATAGTCCTATTCTTCCTTAAGATCAAGGAATCCCTTCCACCTTTTTCAATGCTCCCCTTCTATCTTAGGGCTTATCATAAACTCCCGCTACATTTCATAAAGATGTTCCTTCTATCCAGTCTAATCATTTCCCTCCATGTCAAGATCCAATCATGCCATCTCATGATTTGATGTCCTTTACTACATTCCTTGATAGTTCTCTATATCAAGATCCAATCATCCCTTCCACTCCACCATATAATCCTATAAAAAGTCAAGATCAAAGTACCCCTTCACTCCGAGTCATGAGCCAAATCCATCTCAAGCTCTCATTATTCATCCTAATACCCCTCACAATACCAATCCCCCTCATGATCATAATCCTTGACAATATCTCAGCCCACCTATGTAATCTATCTACAAAACCCATAAATTAAAACTTAGTTCATCCGCCTCTATCCAACGTGGATTTTTTCAAGAGATTAGCATTCCTTCCACATCTCCTCCTAATTTAGATGGACTCACATCTTGTGCTCAAAATAATAAGTATCCCATTAGAAAACTAATTTCTAAAGATTTTGGTAAACCTTCCACTCATTCCAAATCCAAAGTCCCTCCATCCTTGAATCTAAATGTTCTCATCACCCAAATTCTACATCAATTTTAGGCGCTTATATCCAAAACTCCATTCCTTCCACATCCACGTCCATTTTGGGTCCTTATATGCCAAAGCTAAACCCTTCATTCCTTCCATCCATCTTGGGTCCTTATATGCATCTATAAAACTAAAAATACATGTTCAATCAAAGAAAATACATCTAAAATACATGTTCAATCAAAGAAAAGTATGATCCAAAATAAGGAAAATTTGTAAATGGCACAAAGGCCCAAAATATAAAAAAATAAAAAAATCATCTAGAATCCTAAGATACTCATTGAAGTGATGCGTCTCAAAGAAAATACAAATTGGAATCCAACCTTTCTAATTCACAAGCTTCCTCCACTCATAAATCCTTAAATCCTCCATCTTCCAAATCTATTTTGGGTCCTTATGTCTCAAGATATCCTATCCTAGGGTATATGTAGGATCATGGTATGCCAAACTAGGCCCTTAAGTGGTAGTGAAATTTCAGAAAATCAGGTTTAGGGAAGTTGACATAAAAATTTGAACAAGTTATAAATATTATATCAAAAATATATAAAAAGAGAATCTATAGAAAATTGAATTTATTTTCTAAGATACTAGGCCTTTTTTGAAAAACAATTATTCTATATGTTGAAAATTTCAATGTAGTAGTATGAAAATTTCAAGAAAAAAAAAGTAGGTGTATGTCTGACCACCTTAAACACAATCAAATGATAAATTTTTTTTTACAATATTCTTGATATAAGTAGTAGACTCATGTCGGGATGTGACACATATTTTTTTGTAATTTTTTTCCAAGTAAATAATTAATTATGATTTTTCTTCTACAACTTTTCTAGAATAGAAAAACTCTTGTGTCTAACGACGTTAACTTAGTCTAAAATTTATCAAATTGATTTTTTAAAATTTTTTTATTGTAGTAGGAAAACCATATAATGTGACACATGTTTTGGATTTCAAAAATCTTATAGAGTTTGAAAGTTATAGCTATTTTTCAATAACTCTATCAATCAGGACTAGAAAGATAACAAGTAGGTGTATGTCTAACCACATTAAACAAAATAAAATCATAATATTTTTTTATAAGATTATAGATAAAAGTATTAGACTCATGTTCAGGTGTGATGTATATTTTTTTGTATTTTTTTCCAAGTAAATAATTAATTATAATTTTTCTGCTACAAATTTTCCTAAATATAAAAAATCTCGCATCTGAGCACCTGAACTTAGTCTAAACTTCATCAAATTAAAAGAATTGTTTACTATTATTGTGTTACCCCAATTTCCATGTACATGAAAATTTGGCTAAAACCTTTTCCAAAATCTTTTTTTTGACCTTGCCAAGCATCCCTAAAAATTTCATGATTTTATGTTTGGTTTCTTGGCCTCTGCAAATTTTCTACCTCCTTGGCCTCCAAGTAAAAAATTTGAAAAAAGTAGCTGTTTGAGCTAAATATACCTTACAAAACCTAAGCCTCTCATTCTATTTTCATGTTACTTTATTAGCAACTTAAATGTCCCAATTCCCATGTGCGTAATTCTTCCTTCGGTCACCAGTTCTTCTATTCTTCCAACGGTTACCTTTTCCTTTTGGCGAACTAGAGACTGCAGTAATTCTCTTAATCCTAGGATAAATTGGTAGTGTTATAAAGCATTTAGCAATTGGGTGGATAGTGTTCATGGGATCTTAGAATAAGATAGTGAAGCCTCTAAACATTTAGCGACTGGGTGAATTTCCTTTGGTCACGTAGTCGCTAAATCTTCCGGCGGTCTTTTATGTGGGGGTCCCAGTTAATAGAGATCCGACGGTCATCATGATTTTGCAAGGGATGTGTCAAAGGCTTGCAAAATCATGACAACCATCGATCTTCCTTAAGTATACAGTGCTTCAAGATTTTGTGGGTCCACTACCACATTGTCCTACATGGAGGCTTCCTATTGGTCGAGAGGTGGTGACTTGTCCAATTTTCAGAGTGGGCCCGGCAGACTGTGTCCCTTTTAGATCAATGACTGGCGTATAATCTCATGGGGTTTCTCTCACACATGAGATTATGCATCAACTTTCAATCTTTCTTTATTGTTGAGGCTCTGATGGTGGGTCCTTTCTTGTGGATGTGATCACATTTGATTGGTCCATGTAGTGGTGACTAGTGTTGTAGTGGGTCTGTTTGTCAGGAGGTCCCAGTTAAAGAAAGATCTATGGATGGTGCATGATCAGAAGGAATATTTGAGGGCTATGAGATCATGCACCCACTATTAGATTGGAATCTATTTATAGTGGGTCTATTGTCAGAAAGATAGCTGAGATGTTTGTTGATGAGGTGAACGGGGCAAATGAAAGGCTGACAGGTGGCTAAGTGGGGCTGAGGTTTTAGGCAGCTCTGCAGAGGATCCAGATCAAACGACTGTCATAACTTCACAAGGGATCTATCAGAGCTATAAGATCATGCTACATTCATTTGATTTAAAAGGCCTTATTGACTATTTTGAGTTATTCTGATGACTGTTCATCTGCCAGGAAAGATATGCATCGATAGTTGTGTTTTATTTTCAGACCTGCTAGCTGTTAATATTTAAATTTGATTTTCCTATGAAGGTTTTTGTTATGGTTTTGATCTTTTCGGCCATGCACGATGTTGGGTAGCTCAAAATTGATGTCTTCAGGATGTTGCAGTTGAAAAGATGATGACAGGGGTCTAGGTGGCCATCTTTGGTCATTTCTTATTTTCTGAGAGTATCGAATCAGTGCATTCATGGTGGGCCAATTTGTAGAGAGGTAGATGAATCTGGGTTGCTTGTCTATAGTCTAATTGTAAGTATACATAGGGGCACTCAAAGAAATATCAGATTGGCTATGATTTTCCAAAGATATATTTATGGTTGGACTTGATAGAACTAGGGTTTGTCATTATTCTAATGCAAAATTCTTTAACCCTAGTTAGATTTTTGACTCTTGCCTGCGTGCAAAGGAGGATGTATATATTGTATTTTTCAGAGCTTTTGAAGCTCAGAGTTGACATTTGGTAAAGAAAAATTATCTTTTCTTAGAAGGCTATTTGTGGCATTATTTTTGCCCTTTGGTTTTCTACTTTTTATAACCTCCAATTGACAATTCAGATATTGAAGATATTTTGTGACATTTCTCATCTCCCTATGCCTTCTTGTGTGAGTTATCTCTTAGTGAATTTAGTATTTATATGTTTCTCAATGATATCTTAGGGTTCTAGATCCCTCTTTCTTTCTGCAATTTTGTGTATCATTGTGGATGATTTGATGTGAAATCTTTTGTGGGTATACTTGAACCCCTTAACTATCTTTTCTCATTCCTATACCTGGTTGCAGAGGTGAATGTTTGTTTGCAGGTCATAGATTGTTGTCTAACTCTAAAGAGTGTTATTGTTTGTGAAAGAATCTCTTTCTTTCCCTGAATACCCTCTTTATTTGTAGACCCTTCTATGAAATATTTATGCAAGCCTATTCAGTAAGTTGTGATCTCCTAGACATAAGTTTGTTCATTGAATCCATCTTGTATACTGTAATCCATACCATCATTTTGGTGTATCACCTAGTAGGTAGTTCGCTTTCAAGTTATTTCCCTTTCAAGCATTCCTTGTATCCCTTTCCCTCAAAAGTTTTACTTTCCTATCAAGAAGCAAATTAGGATGACTATCCAAGACAAACCAGCCTAGAACCTAGAGGTCTCATCTTAGTTAGCATAGGTCCCACAACCTGGAGATGATTCCCATGTTATACTAGGTTATCAAGACTATGAGAGCTTGAAACAAGGTTGCAAACTTAGTGTATAGCAATTCTAGCATGCCCGGTGGGACCAAAGTTCAAAGGTGCTCCTTCAAAGGTGCTCTTGTTGTTTCATCTGCAAAAGGATCAAGGAAGTTCAATACACAAGGACTATCAGTATAGAATCAAGCTCAAGGATACCCCACCTTGGTGGCAGTGTATAACAATTTTGGCACTGCCGGTGTGACCAAAGTTCAGATTCATGTTCAAGGTTGCTATCTCTGATATGCTAATAACATAATACAAACCTAGAAGAGGTCATTCTATTGCATATTTGGTGACTTTGGAAGGTCTACTAGTTTCAAAGATCAAGTGCTGGTATGTTTCAGATCTTTCATATTCAAATCCTAGCTAATTGCATGAGTAGACATGTCAAGTTATTATGGATAGTCAGGTTACCCACCATCCTACTATGACAATAGTTCTCAATGGGCTGGTTATCAACCTTATGCAAACCACCTAAAGCCTGCTTTCATCCCAAGCTTCCATACAATACAAAGCTGTCATTATATCCAGGTTGCCCCAAATGACTTTTCCCTTGTGCAAGATTATGAAAGAGCCCTCTGACAAGATGGATCATGGGCACAAATGGTACAACAAAAAATGCAAAGCTAGTTGCCTCATCATGCTTACAACCCACCCACCCCTCCTCAACCTAATAGGTAGAAGATTTAGAGCTTAGACTTTATGAAAGAGCAAGAAGAGACTAAGAATCTATTACTTGATTTGATTAAGCAAGTGACTAAGATCAGGGAATAGTAGGAGATAGAGGCTCAAAGCTATGAGAAAGAAATAGTTCCCCACCAAATGGTAGAGACTCTTGTTAATGAGAAAAAAATAAAAAAATTCCAAGAAGAGATTAGACACCAAGCTGACATTGAGACAACAAGGTTGAGATCACAAATTTCTCAACAAGAGGCTTCTAGGCCTAAGATTCCAAGTTGGAAGGCCCATTTGTCTCAAGAGCCTAAACCTAAAGAGCCTACAAAGTGCTCATTTCCAAGTTTTAGGAGTATCCTTCAAGAATCTGAGCCTATTTTGGAGTAGTTGCAACCTTTTTGTAGTCTGCAATAGCCTAAAGACTATATTGAGACAGAGCCAATTGCAAGGGACCAACACCAAGATGATAGGGCCTTCAATTTTCCAAGCTTCAAGACAAGTATGCCTTCTATGTCTCCCTATGAGCCCTCTCAACTTCACATCCCATGTTTTAAGGAAAAAAATTCTTCCCAAGAGCCTTTACTTGAGATTTAGTCTACCACTCTACAAGAGTAGCCTGTTCAAGAAATTTTTTTATCCCAAGAGGTCCCTCTGGTCTCTCAGGATGATGAAGTTTTGTGGATCCCCCAATGGACTCTACCTCCTTTCTGTTAGATGCCAAGTCTTTTCAAGGATACTAGTCTAGTGTCTAAGCAAGGACCTATGGTAAATGAGATTTCATGTGACAAGGAGGAGAAGAAATCTACGGTATCAGTGCGGAGTGATGACTATGGTGAAGTGGAACAAGAAGGTGAGGAGATGGAGATTGATGCTTAGCCTGAGCTCTTGGTTGGTTTGTTTGATGAGCTACCCCTCTTTGTTTATGATGAAAAGGAGACCATGCCATTACCTATGGCTGAAGGTCAATCAGAACAAAAGGTCCACCATCAACAAGAGGTTGATATAGAAGGGGATGCTATGCTTTTATTTGATAAGCTGCCTAGTTTTGTTGAGTAGGATGATAAAGATATGATCATAGCCACCTCTGTGAAGTTGTAGTAGCTAGAAGAGATTGACCTTGAGGATATGTTGATTCATGAGCTTGATCTCATCTTTGAGGAGGAGACTTCCCAATGTGCAGAGGATAACCAAAGCCTTGGGGAGGATTGTTTGGAGCACATCATAGGAGGCTTGTGTATGGAGCCTAATTGTAAAGAGCCAGTTATTCTTGGGGATCTTTAGGATATTAACAACTTTGATGAGCTCTTGGCCCATTTAAAAGAGGAGGATGACAGTCCCCTATCTATGGATGATGAGTTGACATGGCTATCCATGATGGAGGATAACCATGAAGATAAAGAGGAAACCATCAAGGAAAGTCCTACCTTTAGACTTTCAAGGGGCTTCCCTATCAGATACTTGGCCCAAAAGGAGTTTACTGAGACCTCTCCATGTGATCAATTAGAGGAAGGTAAACTTGATTTTATTTTTACAGAGGTAGTTCATGACTATTTGACAAATTTTTTATGTACCTCATATCTTTGTAGCTATCCTTATGCATTCAATGAAAAATTTCTTACTAAGGAAGGGTAGTTATTTCAGCATAATAGTGAATGGTTTTGTTTAGTTCCAAGTTTCTCCACTAGTTAGTTTAGGTTAGGGTAGTTTTTCCTACTTTCTATCCCTATATTCTAGTTAGTTTTTTCTGCTTTCCAAGAAGTTCCTATGGACAAGTTTTTTCCCTCTGGTTCTAGTTTGTCTCTCTATCAAGAAATATTGTATGCTCAGTAATGACCACATGCCCAATGGATTATGTCAAGGCCACTAGTTTTCCATGTCTAGCAGTCTGACATCCAATAGAAATCACCAAAATGTTACCCCAATTTCCATGTACATGCAAATTTGGCTAAAATGTATTCCAAAATCTTTGTTTCACCTTGCCAAGCATCCCTAAAAATTTCATGATTTTATGTTTGGTTTCCTGGCCTCTGCAAATTTTCTATCTCCCTGGCCTACAAGTAAAAAATTTGAAAAAAGTAGTCGTTTGAGCTAAATAAACCCTGCAAAACCTAAGCCCCTCATTCTATTTTCATGTTACTTTATCAGCAACTTAAAGGTCCTAATTCCCATGTGCATAATTCTTCCTTCGGTCACCAGTTCTTCTATTCTTCTAGTGGTTACCTTTTCCTTTCGTCGAACTAGCAATTGCAATAATTCTCTTAATCGAAGGATAAATTGGTGTTCTAAAGCATTTAGCGATTGGGCAAATAGTGTTTGCAAGATCTCAGAATAAGATAGTGAAGCCTCTAAACATTTAGCAACTAGGTGAATTTTCTTTGGTGGCCTAGTCGCTAAATCTTCCAACAGTCTTTTATGTGGAGGTCCCAGTTAATAGAGATCTGACGGTCATCGTGATTTTGCAAGGGATGTGTCAGAGGCTTGTGAAATCATGACAAATGTTGATCTTCCTTAAGTCTGCAACACTTCAAGATTTTGTGGGTCCACTACCATGTTGTCCTACATGGAGGATTCCTATTGGTTGAGAGGTGGTGACTTGTCCAATTTTCAGAGCGGGCCCAACAAACTGTGTCCCTTTTAGATCAATAACTGGCGTATAATCTCATGGGGTTTCTCTGACACATGAGATTATGTGGTGACCGTCGATCTTTCTCTATTGTTGAGGCTCTGATGGTGGGTCCTTTCTTATGGATGTGCTTGCATTTGATTGGTCCATGTAGTGGTGACTAGTGTTGCAGTGGGTCTATTTGTCAGAGGGTCCCGGTTAAACAAAGATCTATGGCTGGAGCATGATCAGAAGGAATATTCAAGGGCTATGAGATCATGCACCTGCCATTAGATTGGAATCTATTTGTAGTGGGTCTATTGTCAAAAAGATAGCTGAGATGTTTGCTGATGAGGTGAATGGGGTGAATGAAAGGCTGACAGGTGGCTAAGTGGGGCCGAGGTTTTAGGCAGCTCTGCAAAGGATCAAGATCAAACGGCTATCATAAATTCACAAGGGATCTATTAGAGCTATAAGATCATGCAACAACCATTCAATTTAAAAGGCCTTATTAACTGTTTTGAGTTATTCTAAGGATCATTCATCTGCTGAGAAAAATATATGCATCGACGGTTGTGTTTTATTTTCAGACCCGCTAGCCATTAATATTTAAATTTGATTTTCCTGCGAAGGTTTTTGTTAGGGTTTTGATCTTTTGGGCCATGCACGACATCGGGTATCTCAAAATTGATGTCTTCAAGACATTGTAGTTGAAAAGATGATGATAGGGGTCTGGGCAACTATCTTTGGTCATTTCTTGTTTTCTGAGAGTACCAAATCAATGCATTCATGGCGGGCCAATTTGCAGAGAGGTAGATGAGTCCGGGTTGCTTGTTTGCAAGCTGATTGTAAGTATAGGGAGGGGCACTCAAAAGAAATATCTGATCGGCTATGATTTTGCAAACATATATTTATGGTCAGACTTGACAGAACTAGGGTTTGTCATTATTCTAATGCAAAATTCTTTAACCCTAGTTAGATTTTTGACTCTTGCCTATGTGTAAAGGAGGATGTATATATTGTATTTTTTAGAGCTTTTGAAGCTCAGAGTTGACATTTGGTAAAGAGAAATATCTTTTCTTAGAAGGCTATCTGTGGCATTATTTTTTCCCTCTTGTTTTCTACTTTCTGTAACCTCCCATTGATAATTCAAATATTGAAGATATTTTGTGACATTTCTCATGTCCCTATGCCTTCTTGTGTGAGTTATCTCTCAGTGAATTCAGTATTTATATGTTTCTTAGTGATATCTTAGGGTTGTAGATCCCTCTTTCTTTCTACAATTTTGTGTATCATTGTGGATGATTTGATGTGAAAGCTTTTGTGGGTATATTTCAACCCCTTAACTATCTTGTGTCATTCCTATACCTGGTTGTAGAGGTGAATATTTGTTTCCATGTCATAGATTGTTTTCTGACTCCAAAGAGTGTTATTGTTTGCAAAAGAATCTCTTTCTTTCCTTGAATACCCTCTTTATTTGTAGACCCTTCTATGAAATATTTATGCAAGCCTATTTAGTAAGTTGTGATCTCCTAGACCTAATTTTGTTCATTGAATCCATCTTTTATATTGTAATTCATACCATCATTTCGGTGTATCACCTAGTAGGTATTTTTCTTTCAAGTTATTTCCCTTTCAATCATTCCTTCTATCCCTTTCCCTCAAAATTTTTACTTTCCTATCAAGAAGCAAATTAGGGTGATTATCCAAGAGGAACCAACCTAGAACCTAGAGGTCTCATCTCAGTTAGCATAGGTCCCACAACCTAGAGATGATTCCCATGTTATACTAGGTTATCAAGACTACGAGAGCTTGAAACAAGGGTGTAAACTTAGTGTATAACAATTCTAAGGGTCTGCAAATAAAGAGGGTATTTAGGCAAGGAAAGAGATTCTTTCATAAACAATAACAGTCTTTGGAGTTAGACAACAATCTATGAAATAGTTATGCAAGCTTATTCAGTAAGTTGTGATCTCCTAGACCTAAGTTTGTTCATTGAATCCATCTTTTATACTGTAATTCATACCATCATTTTGGTGTATCACCTAGTAGGTAGTTTGCTTTCAAGTTATTTCCCTTTCAAGAATTCCTTCTATCCCTTCCTCTCAAAAGTTTTACTTTCCTGTCAAGAAGCAAATTAGGGTGATTATCCAAGAGGAACCAACCTAGAACCTAGAGGTTTCATCTTAGTTAGCATAGGTCCCACAACTTGGGGATGATTCCCATGTTATACTAGGTTATCAAGACTACGAGAGCTTGAAAGAAGGGTGCAAACTTAGTGTATAACATATTGTATTAACTAAAGAATAGAATGTGGTGTATATTTCAGATTTCAAAAATGTTATATTATTTGAAAGTTATAGCTATTTTTTGAAGATTCTATCAATTGGGACTTCTTTTTCATATCACCACTTTTTGGCATACCATGATGTTGAACATAGCCCCTAATTCCATCATAGCCTTCACCTATTTTGGTTTCTTATGTCCCAAGATCCACATTTTCTCCTTTATCTACTTTAAAATCCCCTCCTTCACAACTCCACCACCCTTCAAGGTGTGTGTCGATGATGATTTTCCCATATCCTACCTCCATTTTTTCACATGTATTTGATCCTACCATTTATTATCCACCAATCCTTTCAAATGTATCCACCCCTTTAATCCAATCATTTTCATAAATCCTTATCCACCACAACTTATCCATCCCATCTCACTTCCCACCATCATACCAACATCTATGAGCACATATCTAATGTCCCTTATTCTACATCAAGGGATACTATCCATGGAAATAGATGCTTGAGTTCTCCTTCCATATTCCTATTATTGAAAAAGGTTTTAAAATGTAAAACAAAAAAATCATCCAATTGTGAAAACTTGGTAATTAAGTTCCTTAGATAAGTACCAAGATGAAAATATGGAAAATAGGCATCATGTGTAATCCCTCCATCCATTTCTTCTTCATACTTGGAGGCCATTCATTCTTACTATTCATCCATTATATCTTCGATCATGTTTTCCAACTATACCCATCATATTTTATCCAATCTCCTATCCTAATCCCCTTGACCTTTACACTTAGGGGAAATATCTATTCATACTACACTACCATACATACCTTCCATATTCCTGACCACCATCTATCATCCCATCTGAGTCCATTATTTTAATTTTTTTGCTCGTTAATATTGACTATCATATTCCTTCCACAATCCATGCACCTTCCATTTCCCCTACTCATTATCTGTCCATTATTTGAGATATATGTCCCTTCCCTTTTTCCCATATTTTATCTTGATATCCCATCCATATCCTCCATTTACTACTTATTTTCATATTCATTTCCTCCATCCTCCATCCATAATCCTATTTAACTCCATTCTCCTTTCCACGTCTTTGATATTTTTTACTCTATGCACTTCCTCCACATATTATTAATTATATAATTCCTTCCATATCCCCCATAATTTTATTATGTATCCTATGCATGCCTCATCTGATCTCACTTATCTGTCCACCTTCCATGTGCATCTATTTTCTCTTGATCAAAACTAGAGGCACTACAACACTGAAATATCCACAAATTCTTTAGACAATATAAGCCTTAATTTTTTTCCTTGAATATTCATTGTGCACCATCTAACCATCTCTCCCCCATATTTCCCTTCTTCATTTTTCTAAATCTAGCATGTTGCATCTAAAACCTTTGTAACATGATGCTTGCATCCTCAACCACCTAATCCCTTCATTTAACCCCATGTATCCTATCAACATCCATTTTGTGCATGTATCTTCCATCCATAAAATATATCCATTCCCCTTCCTCTATGATTCCTTGATTCTCTTTTCAATGGTAGCAATCCATTTTATCCCTTATCCATCTCTCATCCAATCCATTAGTCCTTTTTGTATCCTATCTAAATTTTTTATCTTTCTCCGAGCCTATTCAATCTATTTTACCCTCTAAATATCATTTTATCCAATAAAGTCCTTCTTTGTACACCATCTTATCATATCCTTTCTTGACTCTCCAATTCATCACATAACCACATTCTATTCTACCCATTCTCATCCTATCAAAATGATCTTTACCCTATTTCACTAACCTTATAACAAACATTGTGACCACAAGATGTTAACTAAATAAAATTCTTAGATCGCGTTTCCTTGCTACTTGTTCATTTCATAGTTATTGGTAGTGAATATTTAATTTGACCAATCTTTCAATCTTCACCTATTCGGATGCATCATTCCTGCATCAGCTCATCAAAAAATCTATCTCATCCAATCCTATTCATGGCAATAACTATGGACCGAATGACTTCTTGGGCATGAGGCCTTTATATTTGTTATTCAGTGGAACCTAATCATGATTTCCTTGGTCTTCCATATCTTAGTGTATTGTGAATGGTGTACATTAGAATACATTTATTTTATGGTATGCTCTACTTTTTCATATATTTGGAGCATACATATTTCTTAAGTGGTCATGGTTATGGATAACTCTCTAGGAGTATATTTTTATGCTCCCCCAATGAGATTTTTTGCATTGGTTTCACCATGATTATTTGACCTATCACTATATTTCTGAATCTGTCATTTTTGTCTATGAGTCTAGACCATGCAATAGAACCATGTCATCCTCATTTCTAGAATTGGATGCATACCTCTGTAAACACCTAAATTTGATTACATCATTTAGTAATTTTATTTAGTCCTCTCCTAGGACATCTTGTTAATTAAATATTATTATTTAATTAATTTATGTCATCCCCTAGTTAATTAATTTAATTAATTGACTATAGTCCAATTAATTATATAAATGACAAACCTATAGTCTGATAATTAATTAAATCTATATTCTTCTATTAATTTAAATGGATACACTTATCTAATTAAATTAATTCACAAACCCCTTTTTCCTCCCAGTTGGAATTAAATAAAATATTTAATTCTAATCCTATTTAATTAGCTAAAAACCCATGCTTAGCTAGTCTAACCCTCCACTCATTCTCTCTCCTCCCATCACATCCTCCTAATTTCCCACTTAACCTCTAATCCAAGCCTAATCACCCCTTAAACATTTGCACAATCATAATCCAAGATTAAGAAATGCTAAACCATCTCAAGTCAACCCTCATGTCAACATCACCACATCCTCCAATGCCAAATTATAAAGTCTCTTACACATCTTTTACACACTCTTACACACTTGTCCCCCTTCAAAACTTCCAAAGAGGTCACATTCCTCAAGGATTTGGCCTTTCCTCTCATCCTCCCCCATTGTGACACTTGTCACAATGATATGCATTTGAGAAAGCACAATCTATATGATCTCCCTTGGATGCATCTCCACCCTCCCTCAAGTTTGCATCTTGATTGTCCATTCCTCCTACATTTTCCTTTATATTGAGCCTCTTCCTCTTTCATTTTCATCCACCATTTGAAAAAAGTTATTATGCCCATTTGAGAGCCAAAATCATTCAAAGCATCCTTATTATGCCAAAATCCCTCTAAGATCCACCATTTGAAGCTTGCACATAGAATTGAGCACACATCCAAATCTTTGGACTACATCTAAAGATCAAGAATGCTTTTGCGAGTGTTTTTAAGGTTTTCATTCTTTTTTTTTGTGGCTTTCTTTTAGTCTAATCCTAAGTGTTTATCTATCTTATTTTGTTGAATGTTTAGCTTTCTTTGCATTTCTTACACTACATTTTGGGTACTTACATTTTGGCATGCCCGGTGGGACCCACTTCAAGGGTCATTTCTTTTCATCTGTCTTATTTTTATTTGTAAAACCTAACCCAAATACTAAGGTTTTTTGTTGTTTGAGTGTTCTACAAGGGTTTTTTGGGTATTTTGTAGGTTCAGGGCTGAAGAAGACACATTTGTATCATCATTTCCACCTTTGGATTTTACATAGCATCAACTTTTGAAAAATCTACAGTTTTGCAGGAACGCTGATTTGGCCGTAGAAACGCTTGTACAGATTGCAGGAAGACATTCCCACAAGGAAACTTCTATTTTTCCCATCTTTTCTTTCTCTTTGTCGCGACTCCACCAATGACTAACTATACCCTTTTTATGGGATTGCATTCCTGCAATACGGGAATGCACATTGACCATGCAAGATTTCCTATGTACTCTTTGTAAGTCATATGATATTTACTATTGTTTATATTTTTCTACTTCATTCCCGCAATGCAAGATCATTGTTTGACTATTGCGGGAACATTTTCTGACCTGGCAGGATTTATTGTTAACCCTTTGTAAGTCGTATGGCCCTATCATTTTTCTTAAGTTTCTACCTTCATTCCCACAATGAAGGATTGACAGTTGACTTGCGAGAACATTGTTTCACTGGGGGAACACATTCACAAGTATTGAACTCTATTTGCATTTATTATTCTATCATTTTTTTTTATGTCCGACAGTCCATGAGAATGTTGGTATGGCCTCTATGGGAATGCAATTTTTCTGTTGCAGGTTTGCAGGTCTTTGCAAGAACGTTGGTTAAATTTTTAAAAATAGAATTAACTCATTTTTTTGGTGCATTAAAAAGAACAGTCTATGCTCACACAACACTTCACTTTTTGATTTGGGCTTAAAATAAACAAAGGTTAAAATTGAACAAGGAAGACATCACAGTTCATTTGGTGCTTAAAATCAACAAAACTCAATCTTGAATGCATAAGGGACTAAGAATCAATGAAATGAAAACTTCATTTGGTGCTTAAAATTGATCAAACAAAGTCTTGAATGCTAAGAGGAGTAACACTTTTCTTGTCTTTGCAAAGTAATCTCTATTTTCCAAGCATTGTCATTTACCTTTCAAAAAGAACCTTGCATGCTAAACATGAGTGTTTGATGTTCTAGAATAGAAAACACTTAGTCTAAATTAGGTTCAATTTGGAATGAACACTTCTTGGCATTTTGAAGGAGTGTTTTTCAACACTTCCTTAGAGATTTTAAATTCTTTGCAAAACCTTGTTAAAGTAAGTGACGTGGAAGAAATCCACTTGTATTTGTATCCTCTCCCCTTGCCTTCACAGATCTTGGGTGAAGAGAAAGATCAAGTCCAATTAAAAATACTTCTAGCAAGGCCTGTCTAGAGAGAAGTGCTTCTTCTTTAGAGAACAATGTCAAACTGGTAATTCGTTGGTCAATATATAAATAAGATGTTGAGAAAACTCTCACCTTATCCCCACAAGCTTAGGCAAGGCATGTTGATGGTAGCCTGAGGTAGGTGAATATCCCTATGATTTCGGCATGGTAAAATAGGCTCTTAAGTGAGTCACATGCATACAAACTGATTGGGGGGACACCACAGATCTTACTAGAAGCCATTAATCAAAATCCAACTTGATCTACTCCCAAAGGTATCATAATCTTTGTGTAAGGACCAACCCAAGTGGTATCCCGGGTTGCCTGAAGATTACTCGCCATATGTATTCCTCTTTTGGGATACCAAGTTGTGGGCAAAGGTTGTGATACTAGCCTGTCTTTTAGGTAGAAATTTCTCATGTTCTCGATGTTATAGACCCAGTGAAAACATATGTTTGAACATACACAAAATTGAGATTACAAAAGTTCTTTTCCAAATAGATCATCTTCCTATTCTCCCACAAGATTGCTTTGTCTCTTGTGGGACTGTTTGTCAAATTATCCTGAAAGTGAAGTCAATTTTGTTTGAACCAAGCCAAGGCATACTTACCATAGTCACTTCCTATCTTGATCTATTTAGAGACCATATATATTTTTTGACCTATGTCCAAGCCCGTGAAACACAAGAAAGCTAAGTTACCAACTCCCTATACATATTGAGAAAAGAAAGTTTCTGAAAGAAAGTTGAAAGATCGCCAACCCCTAATCATTGCAATCCAAGAAGAAGATAAGTACCAAGCCAGATTGGATAATATCAAATACAATGCATGAATCAAGCATTTCTTTTTTGAATCTGAGTTGATCATCGATTTGTCAGACTAGAGAGTGAAGACTAGTAGGCACAATCTCCTCCTTTTTCAAAATAGTGAAAGTTGTCTCTGTATCCTTTCATCTTAGATTGTGCCATAGGAACACTTGCATCACCCTTTAGGTAGCATCATATAGTATCATCTCCTATCCATGTCCCAAGATTGCCATCCAAAATCCTCAGCACATCCAAGGACTCACCTTGAGTTTTCCCAACCTCATCCTTAGAATCAAAATCTTAGCCACACCCTTTGACTAAGCATTGTCTAGGGTAACTATTACTTGCTCTTGTGGGCCTCATCATCTCGATCCAGAGATTGGTTCACATTAGTAAGGATCCCATCATCCTAAGATCACAAGGCTATTTGAGGGTGATGATCCCACATATTTTGATCTCACATCAGGAAAGCTAGCTCATCATGATCTCTTAGAGAAATCCCCCATCAAGATCCTTCATCATCCACCATCCTACATCTAGATTATCATCATTAGCCTCATCCCAATCTAAAAATCCCCATCCCTAGCATCATTATGATACCTCTACATTCCCCCTCATCTTAGGACCTTTTGCATTTTCATGCCTGTTATGACATGATCAAAGAAAAGAAAAGGGACGGATTCCAACCAAGCCACTAGTTCAACAAATGCAAATGATCCCATGGGGGTGATGGTGATGTATGACCCCCAAGCACCAATAGTTCAGAATCCTAGAGAGAGACCTACTACCAACTCCATGGAGGTTTTCATGTACCTTCTAGGACATGCATAAATGGTAAGTATGATCATTACACAAAATTGTCTCACCATCTTGGCGAACTATGCATAGGAGGGTACTCCCATTCTACCATAGTTATGTACCTTTGACCACAAAAAACCCCTCCACATCTCTGCCAATGCTGATCCCTTTGTCATCCAATGAATCCATAATCCAACCTTGCAAGTATCCCACACAGCTTCAATCATCTCCCATCTCTTGCAACCCAACATAATGATTCCTACCACCTAAAGCACACCCCAAACTGCACCTTTCTCCATTATGGGTGCAACACCCTCACCTACTTCTACAAAAATAGCACCCCCCAAGCAAGCTGCTACACACACGGTCCCTCCACATGTCATAAGCCAAGCCCCCATTTCAACACCCCTTCCACAAGGAGAAAGACAAGCCACCCCATTTGCATCTACCTAGACCATTACATAATCTCAATTTGCACAAGTTCCTCCTCTCACATTTGTTGTTGGCACACAGACCCAACAAGTTGCCTTCACCATAGGAATGTTGTCCATGATGTCCAAAAATCCTCCACTTGCATCACAAAACCCCATGTTTTCAACATCCTCTACATCATAACCCCTAGTAGGGCTTGGCACCCCTCGGATCCTCAACC
Organism: Chamaecyparis obtusa; assembly: GCA_027943335.1. Taxonomy (NCBI): domain Eukaryota; kingdom Viridiplantae; phylum Streptophyta; class Pinopsida; order Cupressales; family Cupressaceae; genus Chamaecyparis; species Chamaecyparis obtusa. The sequence goes on from BSBK01005641.1 coordinate 31,288, forward strand.
AAGCATAAATGAATGCCATGAGCATACCCACATATGGAATCCTATTCCAAAAAAATCCTCAGTACCCAAAAGTAGCATAACAACCACCTCCTTTCATTGCATCCTTTCCCACATTCACCAACTACTTGTCTATGCCATCATTCGCTTAGCAAACCATTCTTCCATAATCACAGCAACTTGGTGCTACCCATCGCACTAACTCCCATATGCAACCACCCATACTACACACCAAAGCCACTATCACCCCCTTAGTAATGCAAGTGTGCACCCATCTTATATTGGCCAAGCTCATCACCAATCCCAACCCCAACCATTCTATCAACCTCCCCCACAACACCAATACTTCCTAATGTTGCAACCCAATCCCCTCATCCTGCAGCAACAAGCCATGCCACAACATGCACCCACCTTACATTAGCAATAGGTCACTCAACAAGCTAGCCATAACCCATTCTATGTGGGCTTTTTCAGCCAAGAAATCCATGTACCCTAGCTCACCATATCCTCCACACATCCTTGCATATTCACCTGCACCATCTGATCCATTCTCAATGGGAGTACCCACTCTAGCACCTGCCAAATCAGAATCAGAATAAATTAGGAATGCCATCAAAGAGCTCAAGACTGGTACTAAGGCTAAAACATTCAAGTTCAAGGAGGTCTATCTATATCCATTTGATAGATCAATCACAACAATCCCCTTCCCTAAGCATTTTAAAACACCAAAGTTTAACAAGTATCAAGGGAAGGGTGATCCAGTTAGCCATGTCAAAGAGTTCTTCATGGCATGCCAAGAGGTGGTATTCAATGACATATACCGCATGCACCATTTTCCCAAGATTTTGGGAGGGCCTTTCCTTGAGTGGTTCTACAAAATACCATACGGGCCTGTTTGTACATTTGCAGAGCTTTTAAAAAAAAATGTTTCCCAATACACCCATAACGTTGAGAATGAGCTCTCCTTATTGGACCTATGCAATACTAAGAAAAAGGGAGGCAAAAATCTAGCTAACTACTTGCAATGATGGTAGAATCTCACCACAAGATTGTCATACCAACTGCCAGAAAAGCACCTTACCAAGATATTCATTGACAACTTACATCTAAAATTGTCACACTCCATGCAAGTTAATTGTATACAAACATACCAAGATATTAATGGAAAAGGCATGTACATCGAATGAGCTCTTTTTGACAATGGTAGCATCAAACATTACAAGGAAAGATCTCAGAATTGACCTAACAATGACTATTCTTGATACTAGAACAAGAATAAGATCGTGGTCACAGATGGGGCCATAGACACCAAGAATGTCCAAGTTGTTGTCACAGGACCTAATCCCCAACCTCCAACATATCAATAAGAAGCACCCGTGTATCAACTACAAGAACCCGTGTATCAACAACAAGCACCTACCTACCAACAACCACCCTGTCATCCCCCTGCCAATCAAGCCAATGTTATATCTATTACTCAAGGATGAAACAAGCCCCGTGTCTAGAATGACCCGAAGCACACTTTTACACCTCTTGGAGAACCCCCAGATACTATCTTCCACTGCATGGTTAGTGCCAACCTAGTTGTGTATCCGTAAACCCATCCCTTTGATGATTTGACACCCAAGCCAGCTTGATACAAGGACAATGAGTACTGCAAATATCACCATGTTAAGGGACACACTACCATGAAATACATGAAACTCAAGAACTATGCCCAGGACCTCATAGAAAAAAAGGAGATCACAGTCGATGCCCCTTCCCAGACATCACCTAATGCCAACCTACAAATCTAACAAAATGTGTTTCTTAAACACAACGCCGGAAAGAACCCAATCAATGGTAACCCTCTTGCAGACCAAGGTAAAGGTAAACAAGGTCACCATGGTGATGAGAAAGACTATACCACTTCTTACATCAACTATGAAATTTTTTTGGTTGCATTTCTTAGAACCAACCTAGTGTAAATGTGATCCATGTCAAAGGTGCTGACAATTAATATGCAGTTACTACCTACCAAGGCTAGATGTCTGTTGCCATTACAAAGACCACAACTATCCCCAGTGCTCAATATAACCTCCTAGAACACCTTGGGAATAAACTGGCACAAATCTCCATCCTTTACCTCCTTCGCACATCTCCCCTCCACCAGGAAGTCCTCAACAATGCCCTCCAAGAAACCCATGTCCCTACAGACATCGACACCATCCAGTTCAAGAACCTTGTAGGGAACTCATCCACATCATCCACTCTCTCTTTCCATCCATCTGACATGTCATCCATTGAACCAAACCATAATCTTTCCCTCTATATTGTCATCATGATCAATGACTTTTCCATCAAATGGGTCATGATAGATAATGGTTCGGCCCTCAATCTTTGTACGTTAAAGTTTTTTTAGTAGATTGGCCTCATAGAAGTAGACATCTCAAATGAGGTGATCACTATCAAGGCCTATGATAATATAGAGTGCACTCTGAAGGTACTATTTTTTTTCCAATCAAGAGTGGTCCTATCACCCATGACACAATATGCCACATTGTTGATCTTGACCTCCCTTACAACATCCTCCTCGGCCATCCATGGATCCATTCCATCCAAGCAGTCCCTTCCACCTATCATCAATGCAAAAAAATTTCATACCAAGGCATTCAAATGACCATCAACATAGATCCCCAACCTTTCACATATTGTCATGCGATTAAAGCCTCATTTCCCCACATTGTCCTGAAATTGACATTGGAACGTCTGTCACAAGCTCTTCCTGATCCCATTGTAAACTATAGACAATCCTTGCCTCCACCCTTTCCTCTGTCAAGATCAACAACAAAGGTTACAGAGAATATAGTCTTACTAATTCTTTTGAAGTAGGGGCTCTCCCCCTAGTCCTGCACACACAAGGATGACCCCGCCACCAAACCAAGGCTGCTTTGGAGGGTCCCACAATAAAGACCATGGGATCATCTTAATTTGTTTCCAATGGAATCCTAAATGGTTAGGATTTGGCCCCAGATATCAATCAATGGCTATATAAAGATCCTCCACCTCCAAATACTAAGTTCCTCAAATACTTCAAGAATAAATACTCCATACTACACAAATGGGCAACTAAATAATGTGACTATCAAGGAGGAGGTATAGGACCCAATGAGGCTAGTGTGAAAGACCCCATGGAAGCCTCTTACAATCCATAAACTTAGGGCCTCAGCTTTGATCCCCCTTGCCTGCACATACGAGGACCCATTGTCATGATTGGGGGCACCAATTCATCCAATGTAACCCTTTTGAATATCCAAGTCAAAATTGTGGAAGTCGAAGACATCCCGAAAGAGGATGAAAAATGGTCCTATGACAATATCTTCAATTATGAAACTTTCCTTGGAAACTTTTTCCTTCACCAACTTGCCATCAACCTCATTGACCTTCCCCTCATTCACCCTGACCTCATCAACTATAAGCAACCAAGCCTGGTACATATCGATGAGTTCTGAAGTGAGGAAGTGCTCCTAAGATTCATAGGTGACACATACCAACAATCAGAATGGGGGCACGAATTGATCAAAGTATATCATCTCAACTTGAAGGGATACTTTGGGGATATTGGTGCTTTTCCTTGCAGGACCAAACTTGAATCAAAAGGTGGGCTTGATCCTCAAATTAGGCACTCAAGTTTGACAAGAAAACAAAACCAATATATGAGGATAAAGAACATCCTCCTTCTTCGAGCTCCACGTCACTCAAGCGAGTATTGCCTTATCTGCACATTCAAGACACCTCATGATAAACAATAGGCCTACAAATAGATTACTATGGAGTAGTCTTCAAACCCCCATAGGTATCCTATACCTCAATGAAACCAAGATCTCATGCAATAGCCCTACTTTCATAAAATGAGTCTGAAGACCAGAGACTTATACTAACATGAAAGGGGAAGGATGGAACTGAAAATAAATGATTTAAAGATGGATTGAAGGACCCCTGAGATGTCCTAAGTCCCTGATAGACTAGTGCCTTGTCCAATGGGCCACAAAGTCAAATACCCTATTGCAAAAAAGAGCTATGAAATAAGAAAGCAATACATTCAAATATTCTAATGCCTTACACAAAACATACACCATTAATCAGGTCATACTTCAACAATCCACCTATGTACCCAAATGTGCTATCACCTATTCAAAGCATATTAACTCTCCCCTTAGAAGAGACCTATAAACAAGTAATACATTAACCAGCATCCATTGGAAGACAAACATAAGATACCCTTGATACCCCAATTCATACATAGCTGAAAACCAATCCCAAACCTAGTTGCTTCTACAAAAACAACTCTATTGCAGACAAAAAGGAAGTGCAAATAGAAAGATGGAAACACCCTTGATGCTTTATTCAATAAGTCTAAAACTCAAATGGAGACAAATCTGATACCAATACATATGTATTGAGCCTCATACATAAGACAAATCAATTACAATATGTATTGTATTCGCTGAACCAAAAAGGAAGAAAGAACACTCTATATGCAAAGAAGTAGAGAAAATCTATAGGAAAAGGACCCTTCATGGAACCAGTTCTCCTCAAAATTGTAGAAGAAGGAACCCATACAAAGTCAAAATTACAACCATATATACCCCTAGTTATCTTAGAATCCTACACAACTTAGGATGCAACAAGCTACGGATAACCATGGTAAGGGTTAGGGTTTGAACCACCAGACTAACTGAAATGATCATAAAGTTATTACAGGGTTGGAAACCTAGGCAACCAGGAGCAAGAAAATCTTGGAATGATCCTCAATCATGAAAAATTCTCTATGAAGGTACTGAGAATCATGAACAATGCTCAAAATGTCAACCTTGCAACACACCTTGAGCACAAAACCACATAGTACAAACCCTGCAGACGATCAAAGAACACCTTGGACCACACTGCAACCATTGGTGCCACCAAATAAATTAAATTTGGCCTCTAAAACAATTAAAACTAGTCCTTTCTGTCACTGGAAATGTCTCAAGAAATTCAAATTTGAATTTCAACGGTCACTTCATGGCACCTACGACAAAACTGGTGGTCAAAATTTAAACCTCAATCAACTTTAAGTCATGGTCGTTAGATCTTCATGCTTCGTGGGCTTTATGACTTATCTCTTAAAAGGGCCGCAGTCAAATTTAGCGAAGTGGTGACAAAGGTTTTTGCCAGTTTGTAGAACAATTTTTACTCCTACCAAATGATTTAGCAATCACACGACCTTGTTCAATGAATCACCAAACATTTTAGAATGTCACCATTTTATCATGCAAATGAGTGAACCCCTTGAACTTTGTCGGAACCACTAACCTCATTCATCCAGACTGCTAAACCTTTTGACCCCACCTAGGCCCTCTTTATGCCACTTCTCACCGTGTCATTCGTGGCTCATGCTCGATCATCACTGACACAAGACCCACCCACTTTAAACCTTCAAAAATGGATGGTGGGCCTAAGATCTCATGGCTCTGACACAATCGATGAGAACTTACGCCAACCATTGATTTTGTCCCCATCACTAATCCTTTTGACAATGACCCCACCCTTCCACATCATGCACATCGACCAATAAAATTTGAACAATCCTGCACCACATGGTAAATGGCCCCACTAAGAACATTAAGCCATCTAGAAGATCGAACAGATGGTGCATGATCTCAAAGGCTTGGAAGATTCTAAAAGATCAAGCACCCACTATTGATTTTGAATCTTCTGATTTAGATACCAGGCTTGCCTGACAACACGTCCAGCTCACAGAATGTGGACCAATCAAAGTACAACAAATCAACATATTTGGTAGATGGACCCACCAAAAGAAAAGGTTACATCACACAAAAGAATCAATGGTTGTCTCAAAATCTCATACATCTGACACACCCCTTGTGAAGACACGCCCACCGTTGATCCTCTGCAAATGTCAAGACCCTCTAACATGCCGGCAACCCAGGACCCACTGACACATCTGAAAACTAGGTCCCACTAACATGTGCTAAGTTTGATTTGAAATCAATGGATGGCACATGATCTCAAAGGGGAAGAATATTCATTAAGAGCATGTGCTGACCATAGATTTAAAAGCCTTCACTACAGGCCCTACTAACACATGCTAAGTTTAAAACTGGACCAATAAGATGTCACCATTTGTGCATACATGTCAACGGACCCACCTGTTTGAGAAGCTCTATCATAAAGGAGAATCAATGACTGGCGTAAGATCTCAAGCCTCTAACAAAGCCAATGAGAACTTACGTCAATTGTTAGATTGAGATGTTGTTAGAAGATCGAGCCTAGGAAAATATTAAGCCAAAACATAAGAAAAATTAAAGCGCAGGACTTAGGCTTTTAGGAAAAACTAGGTGCTGAGGACCTTAGGAAATATTAAAGGCTGTCGAGGGTTAGAGACTTAGGAAAATAAATCAAGGGGGGCCGACACATGAAAAACCTAACTACGAACATGGTAAAGTGGTCTCTAATAAGCACATGTGGATTTGGAACTTTAGTGGCTAGTAAAGGTAACTTAAAATTAGAACAGGGCCGAGGTGGACTGTAGGAAATTTCAATACAATGGCTAGATTTTTGAAATTTTGACAAGGGTTTCAAGGCCAGAGACATAAAAATAACTGCAGAGACCAAGAGAAAATTTCTAGAGCCATGAAATTTTTTCTAGGTGCTAATAGTGGCTCTAGCTGGGGATGCATGCCTCCTCCAGGCATGGCAAGAAACCAGATCTCTAGAAAAAGTAGACCACCAACTGAAAAAATGGCACAAAGATCTCAAAAAACACAGGGAACAAACTAGGGAAAATAGGAAAGGAAACTATATACAAAGTGTACACACTTTTTACAAAAAGCCTGAAACCTCAAAACTTAAACCAATATTTGCCCCTATCAAAAATCTTTTTTTCATTTCCTTCTTCTTGAGGTAAACTAGATACTTTATTCCCACTTGTTTCACCAGGCATATCAATATTTTCAATCGATCCATCAGGCAAATTTTTTTTTTTTAATCTTCATTCCCATAGTGCAAGTAAAAATCTGAAGCATTTTCATCATCTTTCTCACTTTGGAAGTAAAACTCAGCACACTCATGAATACTATCATCAAACTAAAACTGATCCTTATCTACTAATTCATGTATGCCATCAATCTGAAATGCAAAAGTCACATACTCTATTTGATAAAAATCTTCATTCATACCTTGACTATTCATATCCTTAAGTGTAGCTAGTGGGAGTTCAAAAGAATAATTAGGTTTATACTCACACATGTCATCATTACCAAATTATGTAACATTTGAGACCTCCATGTGCTCTTCAAACAATGGGTTGATAATGCCATGTAACACTCCTTGTTGCACATTATGACAAAAAATGGGTTGATCATCATCATAGTCCTCATCATATAAAGTATTAGAAAACACTTTAAACTCACTACCCATTTCATCTCCATGGATATTTTCAGCATATGAGGAAAAATCAGAACAACATGAAGATTCATAGCCAATATCACTTACCAAGCATATAGTGTCCACAATTATATCTTCTTCATTATCTTGTGTAGGAAAAATATCATAGAAAAACCACGGTTCACTCCTAAACTCTCTATTGTATGTTGAAACCTCATTATCCAATGCAGGATCATTAGATAACCTTTTACTCAAATCTTCATGTTCATCCTCACTGACATCACATTGAATTACCACTTCTTTATCTTCAAACTTTGAGGAAAAATCACTCTCAACACCCTCATACTCAAGCAGATTTGTACAATGTACAAATTGAGATGCACCCTCATTTTCAGATTTAGAAAATGAAAATGTACTTTTACTGATAAAAGAGTGTTCACTTCCATCATTACTTTCCTCCTCCCATGTTGCATCTGACTCATATGAAGACACCTCAAAATCACTGCCTTCATCACTCTCATTTGAGTAACCACTTTCAGCACTATGTTCCTCAGACTGTGACTGATATGCCTATGAATCACATTCCTCATCTTGTATAGCAACTTCAAACTCATCATTAGAGACATAATTTTCAGCCTCTTCATTTGTATGATATTGAGACATAGAAGCAGCAGCCTCATGCCTAGGAACACTAGAAAAATAATGCTTATAATCAAAATTACAAGAATTGACTACAGTGGCAAATTCACAACTTAGAACACTATCACACTGCTCAATTATATCAAGGTTAGGAATATATCTTTCTATTGTAGCATCCTAAACACATGTCTCATCAGTAGCACAAGACTCAACAACATTTATACACATATCTTGATTTGACATTTCAACTTGATTACAAACTACAGCAAGGGTGTTGATACACCGATTTGGAATTATGGTATCAATACTACATGCTTCTCTTCTTTCACATTCATTATATCAGCACACATTAATGGAAAAATGACCTTTGGTCAATCCATATTTCAATGTGTTCTCAATGTCCATTGTAGTTACAAATGCCTGATATAACAACCTAGGCTCCTTATCCCTCAGCAAATAGTTCATTTTTTTACCAAAAGCATCAAAGTAGACATTCATACATACTTGATCATTGGGTCTATAATTTTTAGGGATATCATTCAATACTTTAGCAAATCTGATATTGAATTAAGGGACAAGTTCATCACTCTCAATATGAATCTTTAAAAACTTATCATAAGAATTAGATATGCTTACCCTTTCTCCAAATTGCTCCATCAAGGCCAAATGCATCTCACTCCAAGATGAAATAGAACATGCTGGTAGAAAAGAGAACTAGTCTCTAGCATCACCCTAGAGAGTTTGAACAAACAATTTCATCCATAGGTCTTCATGGCAAACATCAAAATCACACATCACATCAGCAAAGCATTGAACATGTTTCCTTGCTGACTGATACTGGTCGCTATCATACTTTGGTAAATATCCCCTGATTCCATCAGGGATCTTATTAGGGAAACCAAGTATGCCATCATAACAAAATGGTACATATCCTCTGACAAAAGAAACCCTATGAACATCCATCACTAGCTGGAGCTTTGCACACCCACTTGAAAATCTTCAAGACTAATGATAGGAAATCTATACTTGAAACTAATCTTCTTTTGTCATTGAACCTTTCCTACATACTTCACACCTTACTCCTTTTCTTAGTTCTTGATCACTTAGTAAGGAAACATTTCAGATCTTTGAGAAATACTTGGGAGTTTTGCAGCAGAAGACCTTGTTGGTTGGAAGGTAGGGTAGATTTAGAGCTCACCATGAAGCTCCATCATATTTTGCAATGTAGAGTCGCCACCTCTTTGAAGAGGAAAATTTTGTACTTGCTCTTTGTTTCTTCTTCCAACCAACACAAAACTCCACAAGTAACCACACTATTTCTTAGAAACTACACTGATCAAAGAGAAACCTCAGAGCCACCACTCAATATTTATTGAGAAGATATTAGAAAATGCTTTATTTTTATATCTGACTCTTTCCAATGGCTCCCTAGTAGAGTCGCCAATTTTTTGGTGCTTTTCCTTGCAGGACCAAACTTGAATCAAAAGGTGGGCTTGATCCTCAAATTAGGCACTCAAGTTTGATAAGAAAATAGAACCAATTGATGAGGATAAAGAACATCCTCCTTCTTCTTCGAGCTCCACATCACTCAGGTGGGTATTTCCTTATTTCGACATTCAAGACACCTCATGATAAATAATAGGCCTGCAGATAGATTACTGTGGAATAGTCTTCAAACCCTTATAGGTATCATGTACCTCAATGAAACCAAGATCTCATGCAATAGCCCTACTTGCATAGAATGAGTCTGAAGATCAGAGACTTATACTAACAACATGAAAGGGAAAGCATGGAACTGAAAGTAAATGATTTAAAGATTGGATTGAAGGACCCCTGAGATGTCCTAAGTCCCTGACAGACTAGTGCCTTGTCCAATGGGCCATAGAGTCAAATACCCTATTGTAACAAAGAGCTATGAAATAAGAAAGCAATACATTCAAATATGCTGATGCCTTACACAAAACATACACCATTAATCAGGTCATACTTCAACAATCCACCTTTGTACCCAAATGTGCTATCACCTATTCAAAGGATATTAAATCTCCCCTTAGAAGAGATGTATAAACAAGTAATACATTAACTAGCATCCACTAGAAGACAAACATAAGATACCCTAGTTCATACACACCTAAAAACCAATCCCAAACCTAGTTGCTTCTGCAAAAACAACTCTATTGCAGACATAAAGGAAGTGCAAATAGAAAGATGGAAACACTCTTGATGCTTCAATCAATAAGTCTAAAACTCAAATGGAGACAAATTTGATACCAGTACAAATGTATTGAACCTCATACATAAGACAAATCAATTACAATATGTATTGTATTCTCTGAACCAAAAAGGAAGAGAGAACACTCTATATGCAAAGAAGTAGAGAAAATCTATAAGAAAAGGACCCTTCATGGAACCAGTTCTCCTCAAAATTGTAGAAGAAGGAACCCATACAAAGTCAAAATTACAACCATATATACCCCTAGTTATCTTGGAATCCTACACAACTTAGGATGCAACAAGCTACAGATAACCATGGTAAGGGTTAGGGTTTGAACCACTAGACTAACTGAAACAATCACAAACTTATTAAAGGGGTGGAAACCCAGGTAACCAAGAGAAAGAAAATATTGGAATGATCCTCAATCATGAAAAGTTCTCTATGAAGGTACTGAGAATCATGAACAACACTCAAAATGTCAACCCTGCAACATGCCTTGAGCACAAAACTATGGAGTACAAACTCTGTAGACAATCAAAGAACACCTTGGACCACACTGCAACCACTGGCGCCACCAAACAAATCAAATCTGACCTCTAAAACAATTAAAACCAGTCCTTTATGTCACTAGAAATGTCTTAGGAAATTCAAATTTGAATTTCAATGGTCACTTCATGGCACCTGCAGCAAAATCAGCAGTCAATATTTAAACCTTGATCAACTTTAAGTCATGGCCATTAGATCCTCATGCTTTGCGGGCTTTATGACTTATCTCTTAAAAGAGCCCTAGTCGAATTTAGTGAACTGGCGACAAAGGTTTTCACCAACTCACAGAACAATTTTTACTCCTGCCAAATGATTTAGGGATCACGTGACCTTGTTTACTGAATCGCCAAACCTTTTAGAACATCACTATTTTATCATGTGAATGAGTGAACCCCTTGAACTTTGTCAGCACCGCTAACCTCATTCATCTAGACCGCTAAACCTTTTGACCCCACCTGGGCCCTCTTTATGCCACTTGTCACCATGTCATTCATTGCTCATGCTCAGTCATCACTGACACAGTACCCACCTGCTTTAAACCTTCATAAATGGATGGCAGGCGTAGGATCTCATGGCTCTGACCCAATCGATGAGAACTTACGCCAACCATAGATTTTGTCCCCATCACTAATCCTTTTGACAATGACCCCACCCTACCGAATCATCCATGTTGACCAATAAAATTTGAACAATCTTGCACCACCTGGAAAATGGTCCCACTAAGAACATTAAGCCATCTGGAAGAGAAAATGGACAGCGCATGATCTCAAAGGCTTGGAAGATTCCACAGGATCAAGCACCCACCATTGATTTTGAATCTTATGATTTAGATACCGGGCCTACCTGACAACACATCCAACTCACACAACATGGACCAATCATAGTACAACAAATCAGCATATTTGGTAGATGGACCTGCCAAAAGAAAAGCTTATGTCACACAAAAGAATCAATAGTTGTCTCAAAATCTCATATGTCTAACACACCCCTTGCAAAGACATGCCCACCATCGATCCTCTACAAATGTCAGGACCCTCTGACACATTGGAAACCTAGGACCCACTAACATGTGCTGAGTTGGATTCAAAATCAACGGATGGTGTGTGATCTCAAAGGGGAAGAATATTCCTTAAGATCATGCACCGACCATAGATTGAAAATCCCTCACTGCAGGCCCTACTGACACATGTTGAGTTTAAAACATGGACCAATAAGATGTCACCATTTGTGCATACGTGTCAATGAACCCACCTATTTGAGAAGCTTTGTCATAAAGGAGAATCAACGACTGGCATAAGATCTCAAGCCTCTGACAAAGTCAATGAGAACTTACACCAACTTTCAGATTGAGATGTTGTTAGAAGACCAGGCCCAGGAAAATATTAAGCCAGAACATAAGAAAAATTAAAGTGTAGGACTTAGGCTTTTAGGAAAAATTAGGCGCAGACGACCTTAGGAAATATTAAAGGCCGCCGGGGGTTAGAGACTTAGGAAAATAAATCAAGGGGGGCTGACACATGAAAAACCTAACTACAAACATGGTAAAGTGGTCTCTAATAAGCACATGCGGATTTGGAACTTTAGTGGCTGGTAAAGGTAACTTAAAATTAGAATAGGGCCAAGGTGGACTGTAGGAAATTTCAATACAGCGGCTAGATTTTTGAAATTTTGACAAGGGTTTCAAGGCTAGAGACATAAAAATAACTGCAAAGACTAGGAGAAAATTGCTAGAGCCATGAAATTTTTTCTAGGTGCTAATAGGGAAAGAGGAAGTCTCTAGCCACAAAAATAAAAATAAAAAAGAAAATAAAGAATCCTCATGTGAAAACCCCTATGGGGCACATCCTGATTCAAAAATTGTAAAAATAAAGGGTGTATCTACTAGCAAAAACCTCTCTGAGGTGCTAGAGGATGGAGGGTTGCATCTTCCTCCTATCCAAGATTACCAGTCAAAACAATCATTCATAGCCATTGAAGAGACTAAACCAATCAATCTAGGTGCAAAGGAAATCCCTTGAATCACCTACATCATAGCATCTCTAAGTGGGGTAGAGGAGATGGCCCTTAATGCCCTCCTTTGAGAATCAATGGGAAATTTTGCATGCTCATATGCCCACATGCTTGGATTCGACCCTAATCTCATTGTCCATTATCTTGTAGTGGGCCCTGAAGCCAAACTAGTCAAGAAAAAGTTAAGGAGAATGCATAAAAAAATGGCCTTGCTAGTCAAAGCAGAACTTGAAAAGATTCTGCAAGCTAAGATCATTAAAGCCATTGATTATTCAGACTGGATCTCTAAAATGGTACCCATTGTCAAACCCTCAGGCAACATAAAAATATGCACTGACTTTTGAGATCTTAACAAGGCATGTCGAAAAGATGATTTTCCATTGCCCGACATAGACATGATCATAGATCTCACTGCTAGTCATGAGATGCTATCACTGATGGATAGCTTCTAAGGGTACAATCAGATCAGAATAGTTGAAGCAGGCCAACACAAGAAAAATTTTACTATGTCGTGGGTAACCTTCTATTATAACATGATGCCATTTGGATTTAAAAATGTGAGAACTACCTATCAAAGAGTGATGACTGCAATCTTCCATGACATGATCCATAAGATCCTTGAGGACTATGTGGATGATATCCTAGAAAAATCTAGAACATGACGTAAACACCTTGATGTCCTTGAAGATGTGTTCGACCGTCTACACAAGTATGGTTTGAGATTGAATCCAAAGAAATGTGTATTTGGTGTGACATCTAGAAAACTTTTAGGGTTCATTATATCTAGTTGTGGTATAGAGATTGATCCCAAAAAGGTAAAATCCATTATAAAGATGCCTCCCCCCATAACTCTTAGATAGTGAAGGAGCCTACAAGGAAAGTTTCAATTAGTCTAGAGGTTCATCTCCCAACTAGGAAATAAATGCTAGCTATTCACACACATATTGAGAAAGGATACTACCTTCAATTGGTATCCTCTCTGCCAGCGTACCTTCAAGAACCTTAAATAGTACTTGGAAAATGCACCTATCCTTGTGCCACCAACACCAGATGAGCCCCTCATTTTGTATATATCTGTCACTACTACAGCACTCAGGGCACTCCAAGCCTAGCTTGATGACAATGGAAAAGAGGGACATTTACTACATCAGTCATACATTGGTCAGCTATGAACTGAACTATTCTCTAATGGAAAAGGCTTGCCTAGCAGTGGTCTTTTCCATCAAGAAGCTTCGTCACTACATACTTAGTCACATGTAAAGCTAATCTCAAAGGTCAACCTTCTCAAGTACTTACTTTAAAAGACCACACTCACATGATGAATGGCAAAGTGGGTAATGCTTCTTAGTGAATTTGACATCCAGTACATCAATTGAAAGGTCATCAATGGACAAGTTATTGTTGATCAGTTTGTAGAAGCTCCCTTAATCAACACATACCCTCTAGTAATGGAATTCCTAGATGAGCACCTTTGTATGATCAAGGAACAACCCCAACGAAAGTTATATTTTGACAGCTCATATACATCACATGGATCATGAGTAGGGATATTGTTTGTGACCCCTCAAGGAGACTACATACCAAAATCCTTTAAATTTGGATTTATATGCACAAACAACATTTTAGAATATGAAGCCCTTGTCATAGGTCTTAGAACTACAATCCATTGGAATATCACAGAACTACAAGTCTTCGGTGATTCCCAATTAATCATCAAATAGGTCCTTGACAAGTTACAGACAAAAGATGACAAGCTATTACCATACAAAGAGCTCGTGGATAAAATTAAAGACCACTTTGTCAGTATACAATTCACACAAGTATGAGCCTTCAAAACAAGATAGCTGATATTATGGTCACCATCGGGTCACTATTGGAAATCTCCCATGATGCTATAGAGTATGAGTTTCTAGTTGAGAAGCTACACACACCCACTTACAAGAATGCTGATTTTGAGATGATATGCATCTTGGTTGGTCCTCAGTCCCCATGGTATCATGATATTCATGATTATCTAAAGAATGGTATCATATCTCCTCACCTCACAAACACCCACTGCCAGAACCTTATTCGCAGAGCATCCCACTACACTCTTGTATCCAACATCCTATATCATCATGGGTACCATAATGCCCTCTCCCATTGTTTAGACTTGAACGAGGCCGCCTTGGCTTTACAAGAGGTTCGTGTTGGTATTTGCAGTGCCCACATGAGTGGAATCATCCTTGCCAAGCAGCTTCTTAGAGTTGGGTATTATTGGCCAACAATGGAGCATGACACCTACGAGTTTGTAAAGAAGTGCCTATAGTGTCAATAGCATGCCAATCTAATTCATGCACTAGTACAAGACCTACAACCCATTGCACCTCTATGTCCCTTTTCATGTTGGGGTTTCAACCTTGTTGGCAAGATCTGCCCTTATTCTTTTGATAGACATAAGTACATTATAACAACTACTGAATACTTCACGAAGTGGGTTGAGGCAATCCCTCTCCACCTCACTATAGGTGTCCAAATATCCAAATTCCTCCTCTACCACATCATTTTTTGCTTCAGGATTCCCTCCACCATCTTCACAGATCATGGCTCTCCATTAAAAAACTAGCATGTTAAAGGACTCTGTGACCAGTTCCACATTTACCACCACTTTTCTAGCCCATATTTCCCACAAGGAAACGGTCAAGCTGAGGCAACTAACAAAACCATCCTAAAAATCCTCAAGAAAGTTGTCAATGATTCTGGCCATGACTAGCATCTACAAATTAACCCTGCCCTCTGGGCCTATCACACCTCATTATGTACCCCCATAAGCACCACTGCATACTCCCTGGTATATGGTGTTGAAGCTCTTCTGCCAATTTAGCTTGAAATCCCTTCACTACGTGTGTCCATGAAGAACTATTTCATAGATGAAGACTATTGTGTGGCATGTTTGACCTAGCTAGACTTGTTAGATGAAAATAAGAAATAGGCTTATGATCACCTGATCATGTACCAAAACCGTCTCAAGATGAGATTCAATAAAAAGGTACACCCTTTATAGTTCCAAGTGGGAGACCTAATCCTGAAAGAAAATTAGAAACTAGAGGCTAATTGTGAAAAGAAAGGGAAGTTTAAGCCCACCTGGTTGGGTCCCTATGTGGTGATAGCCTACTCTGACTCTAGAGCTTATCATTTGTCTACACCTGAAGGAGAGCCTCTCAATGATCCCATTAATATCATACATCTAAAGTGATTCTATGCTTGAACCATGAAATAGTTTTGAAAAAATCCTAAAAATCAGAAAAAGTCCTGAAAAAATCCTATAAGTTAGAAAAAGTCCTGAAAAAATCCTATAAATCATAAAATGTCCTAAAAAAATCCTAAAAAATAGAAAAGGTCCTAAAAAAAAAAGAAAAAAGAAAAAAAAGTAAAGAGAAAAATACCGTCCAATGGTGAAAACTTGGCAGTTCAAGCACCTTGGACAAGTATGTTGGTGAAAACCTAAAAAATAGGCACCATACATAGTGGACTATATCATTATCTATCAAACTTGCATTCCCTCCATCTAAATCCACTTACTATCACCTGTCATTCAGTTTCACTCATCCCTTGTTCCCAAGGTGTTATTCCCATTGCACAAGCACACAAGACTCACTATCCTACTTACTATAATGTTGTACATACCTGATGTATATAGTGTCTCCATCCTATACATATTTTCTTGGTCTCTCTTAGTAGTACCTTTTGATCACAAAGTACGTAACCCGTAATGACCACAATTATCAGCAATATTCCCTCAGCAAGTATCCTGCGTCGCTATGATTCTCCAAAGGTTGTTCGTTTGCCTAGCAACAGTTCCAAATACAGTCAAAATGCACCAACCAAGTCCTTGTAGGATGCATCCTTCCTCCATGTCTGACCTAATCACAACATCCATAGTTGGTCGATCTCTTTTCACAAAGGACATCTTTTGGTCTTATCACTTTGGTTTCATTTTTCTTGTTTCATCTTTTCAGTTGATTTTGTAATCTCATTTGACTACTCCCCTTTAGGCCACCACAATCATTTATATCATGGTGTGCTACGATAGGAGGCATTATTCTAGGGCAAGGTCTTGTATGGCCTTTTGTTTCTACCTGTGAGTCAGTTAGACATGAGCCTTACATGTTTCACTTGTGATCTTTTAAGTTACTTGGTGCACTTGTGAAATGTTGTTTTTTTGTGGGTTCCCCCACATTGTTTCCACCATGTGTCCTTTGGGGTGCATGCGTGATGCTGGGGAAACCATTGTGTGTCTTTTTCATGTCAATCCTATGCAATGCTAGCAACATGACCTCAAGTTCCTAGTAACTATGGTTGGTCCCTTCTGTTGCTATATCAAAATAAGTGCTCAAACTACATGGTGGTGTTTCCCTTCGGAACACCCCATTCTCAAGCTTCACTAAACATCCTCCGACCTATCAACATCCAAACAAAATCTCACATCATCCCTATCTAGTATCAAAATGTCATCATAAAGAAAATCCCCCACAAACATCCTCCCTACACCCCATTTTTCACCCATCTTTCCCCATGAACACCTCTTCATGATGCAAACCTACCCACCTCCCTCCCCTCACATTCTTGACTTTGGATTGCGATTGTACAAATATCCCCCTTCATCCTTTATCCCTTCCCTCCCTTAGTGAAGGTTCAGTTAGGTAGTGATATGTTGTGCCACCTCTTACACCTCACCCTCGACCTCCCATCTGCATTCATATTTTACCATTCACCTTCCTAACATGCATGCATTTCATTTCCCACCCCTACCCTAGGTTTCATTACACCATCTCATCCTACATTCATTCATTATCTTGCATTAATTAGATCCATTTCATATCATCCATTTTTTCATTGGTTAGCCATATCATATCCTTTATCATCGTTCATTCACTAGGTTCATTTTAATCTGGCATTGTTAGGATTCATTTTAGGTTTATTACCATCTTTCATTCATATCATATTAGATTCATTTTAATCTTGCATTTTTAGGGTTCATTTTAGGTTCATTCCCATCTTTCATTCATCTCATTTTAGGCTCATTTTAATCTTGCATTATTAGGATTCATTTTAGGTTCATTCCCATCTTTCTTTCATATCATTATTAGATTCATTTTAATCTTGCATTGTTAGGATTCCTTTTAGGTTCATTCCCATGTTTCATTCATATCATATTAGATTCATTTTAATCTTGCAATTTTTGGCTTCATTTTAGGTTCATTCCCATCTTTCATTCATATCATATTAGATTCATTTTAATCTTGCATTGTTAGGGTTCATTTTATGTTCATTTCTTATCTTTCATTAAGCTATATTAGATTCATTAAGTTCATTTGTTATCTTGCATTGTTATGTCATTTTTATCTTGCATTGTTAAAACATATTACATATCCATAAACCACTGCATTTCATCATAACAAGCATGCATCATACATCAAAAGCATTTACATCACATCATGCATCCACAAGTCTTCAAAAAGGACATTTCATATAAATGCATCTTATAACACATATCACCTCACACACCGTGCATCCTGCATCACACACATGTCAGTCTCACAACATATAGAAAATCATATCACATCCTACATCATCCATGTCAGTACATCAAAGGCATCCATACATTACACATCATATCCCACCCAGCTCATCATATATATATATATATATATATATATATATATATATATATATATATATATATATATATATATATATATAAAAATCATCGCAAAGAATAAAGTACATGTCCCAACCCAAAGCATGAAAGAATAAATGTCTATCTAAGTCCATGACCATATCAAAAGTATAGATATACATATATAATAGGGATTATGCCCTCCATCAATAACTAAATCATCAGTACATGATAAAAAATCATAGCATATCACTGCCTATCTACCTCTCCTGAGGGAGGTTGGATATCAAAATCCCCATCTAAGGGGTTTGCCTCTGCTAGCACCTATAAGATAGGAGGTCTACCCACTCTACCCTATATACATGTGCTTTGCACCTCTCTAGATACTTGGATAGCACCTATGTCCATCTCCATACCTATACCTATCTTTGATCCCTCAACCTTCGTCATCTATACTGAGCCACCAGTCAAGTGCTATTGACTCTATGAGTGGCCCGATTGATAGCTCCCCTACTCTGTCCTCTAGCTCCTGCTAGCCCCTATCCTGTGGCTACCACTAGCCCCTGTCCTCTAACTCCCACTAGATCCTGATCCTTTGAACAATGGAGGGCTCAGATCCCTATAGTGTTGCACTCTCTTTGGTGGCACCATAATAAAGTACATCCCCCTATACCATCTAATCTACTCCCCAAGTCTCACAAGCTATCGCTAGAGGTGAGATACATCCCTTGATCACTCATGGGACCCACATGTGGTGGTGTCTCTCTCCTCAACTAGTCGGTCTCACTCTAATAGTAGACTACCTCTCTCTGCTCTCAACCCATCCCTCTCCACCACTAGTGCATCTCTCTCCCTCCACAAATGGTCTATCTCATCAATAGTCATAAAACCCTCTTGTATGGACTATGCTAAGCACACAATCAGGCTATCCCTCTTAGCTCTCAACCCATCCCTCTCTCCCACCTGGCCATCTCTCTTAGCTCTTAGAGTGTCCCTCTCCCCTTGTACTTCTTGGAGCATATGGGTGGTACTATCATGTGCAGCCTACAATGAGGCCAGGTGCCCTGTTGTATCATCCCCTCCTCTCAAAGAACCCACCCCTGCTAGTGGTGGTGGTGGCCCTGCTAGTGGTGGCGATCTTGTTGGTGGTGGTCCTATGGGTATCCGACCTATGGATCCCTCTCTCCCATCTCCTCCCCCTCCATCCACATCCATCCCATCCCTGTCTTCATCTACTTCTCCTCCTCTCTTGCCTCCATCTCCATCTCCATCTCCTCATCTCCCTCCTCTATCCCTCCCTCCAATCCTTGACCTATCTCCACCTCCAATCCACCCTGTCCCTCTCAATCCCCTCCTCCTATAGCCCCTATACATAGGCATTACTCCCTCTCC
Organism: Chamaecyparis obtusa; assembly: GCA_027943335.1. Classification (NCBI taxonomy): domain Eukaryota; kingdom Viridiplantae; phylum Streptophyta; class Pinopsida; order Cupressales; family Cupressaceae; genus Chamaecyparis; species Chamaecyparis obtusa. The sequence goes on from BSBK01005641.1 coordinate 51,174, forward strand.
ATCAGGTAATCCCGATCTCCCCACTACCCTAGGTGGCTCGAACCAAGCATCATATACTAGTGTAATCCCTAGATCTACCACCCAACCAGCCCAATCCCAATGAAACAAATGCATGGCCTGATAGGTGGCCAGCAACCCTCCCCTATCCAATGGTGGACCAAACTCTGATATCATCTCACGGCTAGCCTGGTAATACCACCGCTTTGCATCTGGTATATTCTATTTGAACCCAAACTAGCATGAGGTCCTATTGGGCCTATACTACTCAATAATATAATCCCACCATCCTGTCAAATGTGTTGGCATTGCGGTATAGGGTAGCTCTTGTGCATCCTCTACCCATGGTGCCTACTCAAGGTATGGATGCCATGTAATCCCTTCTTGTATGCCATCCAGTGTCTCCCTCTAGAAGTCAATATCCCTGCTCTCTTGGTAAGTAACCAAATCCCCCTAGCTATATGTAGTAGGCTCTTGAGCCTACCTATCCACTCAGACTAAGGGTCATAGCACTGCTATGTGCTACCATGCCCAAACTTGTAGGAGGGAGCCAAACCCAAAACTCCTCCTCATAGTCTCTACTCCATGGTATACTATCTGATGTAAGTCTTGATACATCTATACAAGCATCAAACTCCCCCATGCCACTGGTACCCCTGCATCCACAATCAAGAATATCCCAAGAATGAGCGCTAATGTCACGCTCCTCCTACCTGTGTTTGGAGAAAGATACCCCAACACTAGTTGCAGCACATAAAAGTGCACCCACCATGTTGTTTGTACTGCTACCATATGTTGTGCTAACATAAGCTATCCGTGAGACAAAATCAACACTACACCTAGCCCTAATAGTGGGGCCACTACCTGTACCTACGTGTATACTCTTGCTACCACAAGTGCACCTCACATCGGTAATCGAAAGATGTGATATATATCTTCTAGTGTCACGGTTATCTCCCTAGTAGGAAGATGAAACATCCCCATCTCTGAGTGCCAACACTCATAGAGCGCTATCACCAAGGCCATGAAATTCTACTTCTATGGCATTCGCGCCAAGTATCCCAGTCCTAGTGCATCCACTCAAGCCCAATCTACTAGAGTGAACTGCTCTATTATCACCAAGAGCGCCGCATGTCTCTCTTGAGTCATCAGTCAATCCATTGACCACTACATCCAAGGAAAGCCAATATGTTAGTTTTTTTCTATACCCAAACCTAATTTCTTCTTCCCACATTCCCGCGAAAAAACTTTTTTCCCATATTCCCGTAGGATTTTTCTTCCCTTCATTCCCGCAGAGATCTATGTCCCCATGTTCCCGCAGAGGAAACCCTTCCCCCATTTATGAAAAACCCTCTAGCAACATGGGAATGCATTCCCATGTTTCTTGCATTTTCCCCCCTCTCCCATGGGAATGCCCTTTTTTGGCACCCCGCTATCCTTGACTGCGAAAATGCGATCCTGCAAGAAATCCTTGTGAGATTGTGGTCCCATGAAAACTCCATGGATTTTTGCATTCTTGAAAAAATCCCCTAACCTAACCCATTTTTCCCTTTATTTTCATGTTTTGCAGAATGCATTAATGCCCGAGCAGGTGCATTCCCACTAATCACATGCTCATGAGAATGCAGTTTTTCAAACTATAAAGAGCAATAAATGCATGAAAAACATAACAGAAAGCTAAATTTTTTCATCCTACCTCTTGGTCAGGTGCTCCACTCTTTCATACACATCTCACAATGTTCGATCGATGAGTCGGTTTCCCTCTCTGTACCATCTCATCCTCACTTATCAGAGCTCCAAAATTACAATTTCTAGGCTCTCGGTGTGCAAATGGCTTCATTTTAACCCCTTCGGCCCTTATAAACGCCCTCCCAAGCCCTCATTTTTTCCCCCAGATGCCTTTTCACCCCCCTTTTTCTCCCCTCATGCCCAATCTCATCCCTCATTTCTTTTTTCACCTCTCTTTTCCTCATTCATTCGCCTTCTTAGCCTACAACGAACTTTTCATTTTTCACCCCTTTTTCCTTTCAAGCCATCACCCGAGCCCCTTTTTCTTTCCCCGTCATCCTCTCAAGGGGGCATCACCTAGTCTAACATCTTGACCCATAACTAGGGAAACTTTTCTACCAATTCTATTCTTCATGTCATCTATTTATTGCTAAAAGCATCTTCGAAATAGTGTTATTTTAACACTATGTCGAAGAGGGGAAAAATTTAGACACCTAAGTTTGATTACATCATTTAGTACTTTTATTTAGTCATCTCCTAGGATACCTTGTTAATTAAATATTATTATTTAATTAATTTATGTCATCCCGTAGTTAATTAATTTAACTAATTAACTATAGTCCAATTAATTATCTAAATGACAAACCTATAGTCTGATAATTAATTAAATTCCTATTCTTCTATTAATTTAAATGGATACACTTATCTAATTAAATTAATTCACAAACCCCATTTTCCTCCCACTTGGAATTAAATAAAATATTTAATTTTAATCCTATTTAATTAGCTAAAAATCCATGCTTAGCTAATCTAATCCTCCACTCATTCTCTCTCCTCCCATCACATCCTCCTAATTTCCCACTTACCCTATAATCCAAGCATAATCACCCCTTAAACATTTGTACAATCATAATCTAAGATTAAGAAATGATAAACCATCTCAAGTCAACCCTCATGTCAATGTCATCACATCCTCCAATGCCAAATCATAAAGTCTCTTACACACTCTTACACACTTGTCCCCCTTCAGACCTTCCAAAGAGGTCACTTTCCTCAAGGATTTGGCCTTTCCTCTCATCCTCCCCAATTGTGACACTTGTCACAATGCTATGCATTTGAGAAAGCACAATCCATGTGCTCACCCTTGGATGCATCTCCACCCTTCCTCAAGTTTGCATCTTGATCGTCCATTCCTCCATTTTTCTTTATATTGAGCCTCTTCCTCTTTAATTTTCATCCACCATTTGAGAAAATTTATTATACCCATTTAAGAGCCAAAATCATTCAAAGCATCCTTATTATGCAAAAATCCCTCCAAGATCCATCATTTGAAGCTTGAGCATAGCATTGAGCACACATCCAAATCTTTGGACTACATCTAAAGATCAAGAAGTCTTTTGGGAGTGTTTTTGAGGTTTGCATTCTTTGTTTTGTGGCTTTCTTTTAGTCTAATCCTAATGTTTATCTATCTTGTTTTGTTGAATGTTTACCTTGCTTTGCATTCCTTACACTACATTTTAGGTACTTACAACCTCATGTTGCAAAATCAATCTAGGATGTACTTTCAAATATTAATATGATACAATCCCATGACATCTCTCTTTTGGAATTGAGATCACCTTTGTATATTAACTTATTTTTGCATATCATTTTAGATTAAGAGTGCATATTAGCTAGGTTAATTTTGGATTTTGCAATTTGAGGAAATCTTTGTATTCACCTCTCCCTCAATTCCATCATCTTCATCCACCCCTCTATAGAGCTAAATGCCTAGTAGACAGATCATGCATCTAGAAAGTATATTAGTCTTAGGTATAGTGTCTCAACACTAGTTGTCTTCCCTATTAGGTTAGTTTAACCTCCCTAGGCTTCCATCCAGAGAAAAGTGCCCCTTAGCGCTTATTTTATCACCCCCATAAATGGTCACTTTTCACCATTTTCTATGTCCAATGACCCCATTTTTCTACTTGTCCCAAAGTTTTTCCTCCACCCTCCCTTGTTTTGAGAGATTCCTATCTGGGATCAGACAACTATCCCCCCCGGACACAACCACCCTATGAGTGTGGCCTCTCATACGCCCTTAGCCCCTCTGGTGAAGTGAACAAAATTTTATTTTCACTTGATCCCTCATTTTTCATCATGGTCCCTAGTTTGTCCATTTACACCCAAAATTCATGCAAATTACAATTATTTTTTTCCTTTTTTCTATTTTCTACTTCCTGCCCTTCTTTTCAAGAAAATTCACAAAATTAATTTTTTGCCCAATTTTCTCAAGGAGGCACATTTTCTCCAAATTGTTTCTTATGCACAAATCTTGGGGCATCTTATTTTCTTCTTCGTTAATGTGATGTCAATTTTGACACCGCATCAAAGAGGGGAAAAATGTAGACACCTAAAATTATCCATTCACATTAATATTAATTTTACTAATATTTGCTCAAGTAACATTATGGTTGATTTTTATTACATAACTATATTTTTATATTCTTCAAATTATTTAATTAAATTTATTTTAATTAAATAAATTCATTACCCTTTGTATTTAAATTTTATTTAAATATTATAATATATTAAATTTAATTTAATATATTATTCATCTATTTCCTAATATAAATTAAATTTTATTTATTTTATTCCACCACTTGCCTAAAATTCTTTTAAACTATGATTAAAATAAATTTATTTTAGTTTCATCCTCTTTTCCATTTTTCTAATCTTATTTTCATGTGAATTATTCTTCAAATTGAGAATAAAAGGTGTATTACCTTTAATCATGTGCACAATTACATTTCTCAAGGTGACCGCCTCTCCATATTTTTTGTCCTCCAATCATTTTGAATTCTTCTTTTTCCCCCATGAAAGTGGAATTTGACTTTTGCATATTTTACCTCTTAATCCTAGCCACTTATTCATTTTGCCACTTCATTATAGCCACTTCTCTTTTTCCTCTTTGTCTTTATCATCCATTATTTTTCCTATTAATCTCCTTCACCCATCCTTTTACAAAGGAGGCCTCACTCTTCATTTGAACACTTACAATACTTAGCACTTAGAATCTTATGCATTCATATTATTGGAGCAATCTTATCACTTTGAACACTTGAAAACTTAACGTTCTTAGCATTTTTATTTCATGTTTGTTGCATTTTCATCATAGCTTAGATTTGATTTCATATCTTAGTTTGAATCTTTCATTTCCATTCTTAGTTTAGCCTTCATTTGAATCTAGTATGTTAATTTCTTGCATTTGTATTCTTTAGCATAGATCTTGCATTTACATCAACATCTTGTGAAGATTTGGGGAAAATTCTTCTACTTGTTTCTCAAATCCTTTCACTTATCTATTTTATCTTTCATTGTATATTTTTGAACTCCATTTGTTTTTGCAAGTAATCATAGTTGAGAGCACACCCACAAAATTCTCTAAGAGAATAACAATCAAGGTTGATTGGGTGTCCTTGTTTTAGCTCATCAAAGTTTGTGGTGAATATTTCAAGTGTGTGTTGCATGTTTATTTTGGAAATTCCTTGTTTAGATTGAATCTTGATTTTTCCTAGTCTTGTATATTTTTTTCTTGCAACACAAGTTGGATTTTTACCACTTACACATGGCTAACAGTATGTTGGGAAAGAAGCAGAAAAGAAACATGGTCAGTCGATGAAAATAAGAGTTGATGTGAGGGCTACAATTAGGCTATGAGGGGCCTAAAAAGTGTCACTTTCACACTTCACAAAGAAAAAAGGATATCTAAGCATATATAGATAGAAAATATAAGGGAGAAAGATTACCTTGGTTATCTCATACAGTGATTCTAGAGTCCAGTGGACTATGGGGACATGGTACGTATCTAGCCCCTCTCTTATACTTTCCTAGAATAGAATGAAGAAGAAATAAATAGGAATTTAATTCCTAGGAATGGATTTCAAGGTAAGAATGTCAAATGGTGGAGAAACATTTACGTAAACTATAATCGATGGATTAGCATTTATAAAAATTCTATAAAGGGGGCTTGCAAGTGGAAGTGTCGATTGGGATATTAGTGCATCCTCACTTGTTGATGTGAGGCATAAAATTTAGATCTAAACATGTTTTGAATGATGCATGTTCCTAATAATTGATGCCTCTACTAAGAAGGGTCAGGATGGGAAGGAAATGGTCCTGGCATGGGGAAGAGAGCATGACAATATGCTCTAGTGTAGTGAATATAGCTAAGATGGGGATAAGATGTCTCTAATGGATATGGGTAGAATAGGTTTGAGTAACTATAGATAAATAGATAACACATAATTTATGAATGCAAATGGTTATTTGTCCATTTGGATCATGGGAGCATTATCCTATCACCATATATTTGAGGGAGTAGCTATCAAATGATGAGTTTGGAATAATGTCTTTTAATATATTAGAGTGGGTGTACAAGTTTCCTTAGGTACATACTCTCAATGGTATGATGAAAAATTTACTAGAGCGTTGGCATAGCGATACATCATCATTTGATATACCTATTCAAGAGATGAGTATAACACTTTTGGATGACTAGAAAACTATGTAGATAATAGTTTGTGGCGGGATCCCTATCTACTAACTAGATAATGTACATCATTAAATATGTGCTTGCTATTAAGAGTGAGCATGTGGAGGCTATCTATGAGAAATACATGGATGATACAAAAGCCAATTGCACATATTTATTTTCCATAGTTGGCATTATACTTGGTAAGACTCATCGACCACAAATGATAACAAATTTATCGAATCATAGATTTGCGATAGGGTGAGTAGTATGTTGTACAATATCCTAGAGAGTGGTACTATTTATTATTGGGGGTATCTTGTTTTGGGGTATTTTTACCATGATGTTCACATGTTGATGCAGTCAAGGTTGAAGAATCCAATTAAGGACTATCCAAACTTGCAACCAATACCAACACAATGGAATAACATAGCACCAAAAAAGATCTGAAAGAAAACATATATCTTTATTCATCAACTAACTGATTACATGCAATGTGTCAGGTTGTAAGGCCTTCCCAGTTATGGCCAATTACAATGCAAGAAATAGTTCTACAAGATCACATAGGATCCAACATACTTCTCCTCAGCTATCCTAGGTTTGCAACACAACTGGACACTGGTAGGCACTCCAAGAAAGATCTAAACTTGTGCTCAGAAGCCACCAAGCAATCTCCTTGCTCCTAAGCATGAAAGCTACTAACTCTGCCACCAGATTTACCTTCCAGATCCACTCTACCTAAGATCTATACTCCTCAAACCTACCTCCTAAACAACTACCCAAACACACCCTTAAATACTAATCATGAGCCACAAGCCGGATGAATCAAACAATTAACTCTTATAAACAAATATTAAATGCTAGACATCAATCGGCTCTCAAAAAGCCTTATAATAATTAAACTCTCTATGTCGGCCTCCAAATTCACATAGGAAAATGCAACACGCCAGATATAGGTCCCAAAATGTCCAACAGTCAATCCATAACTCGAGGAATGCGACCCAAATTAAATGCACCAGTCGGCCAAGCTGATTCACCAAGAACATCTGTCGGTAATCCAAACTACCAAGTGCTAGTAAATATACCGAGCAAACTTACCAACTAAGCTCCACAAGAATTACCAAGCACCAACTATGCCGAGTCTCTTTCAATGATCGAGCTTCCTTCAACGACCAAGTCCTCCAACAACCAAGCCACTTCAGTGACCGAGAAACAATCATAAACACCGAGACCCCATCGGTAACCAAGCACCAAGCAACAAAACATGAAGTCACTGAGTGACCATCATCCATAGAGGTCCACCAGAACTTCCAACTGAGAATCACTACCAAGACCACTAAGCTCCATTCATGAAGCAAAACAAACTTTGACTGAGAACTATTACCCAAATAACTGAGTAAAAGTAGGTCTTTAATGAGCTCATCCACCTCCTTGACTGAGTGCTAGAAAATTAGAAGGAACCAGACAAGAAGCCAGGATGCCACTGTATCACATTTGTATTCATCAAGGGTAGAATAACCTCAGCTTCGAGATTAGTCTACTACAAGTGTGGGCCTAGGAGAACATTACATTGTTCTATGTAATAGGAGGCTAATATAGGGTGTTGTAGGAGATGTATATACATATATTGGATTTCCCTAAACTTTATATTAATGAGGATTTTGGAGTTTTAGCATCACATTTTGGATGATCTATTGGTGTTTACATGAACTTCACATAGATTGTGCAAGGATGAAATATAGAAGGACACCTATTATCTCTTTTTTAAGAAACTAAGTATTGGTCATTAGGATGAATAATCCATATACTTGAGAGATACTAATGTAGAAATTTGATGAGGAAGTTTAGGGTTATAGAAGGACTATCTAAGGATGGTATTATACATCCACACATTACTAAAAAGGCAAGAACCTATGGGGAGTATATTGATATTATCAAAGTCTTATCTAGATTCCTAGGGATGGATCTTATATCTTGGGTGAGGATGCCAGATGTGAAGGATGAAATCATGACACTAGAGTATGCACCATGGTGGGATATGTATAGCATGTTATCCTGTCATAGGATAGGTGAGGCTAGAGGATGACTAGGCCAAGGGGGAGGATATATGGGTGGATGAAGATCGAGGAGGCCTTGATGATTATAGAGGGGATGATAGATTTGACACCACTAGAGTAGATACATTAGGAGTAGGTTTATCTTAGGAATAGAGATAGAGAGCTCCACAAGAGGGGGAGATAAAAGATAGGGATGGGTACCGATTTCACAGGTAGCACAACTATTACCACAACTAGAAAAGGGTGAGGTAGAGAGATATGATTATCAAGGAGAGGGTGTGGGTGAGGAAAGATCCATTCGATAGCCTACATGTGCATATATGGTGCCTCATGCATATTTTAATAGGGTAGAGGTAGCCAAGGACCACATGTCAAGAGCCAAAGTTAAGGCAAGGGCAAGTGTGATAGCCTTACACATAAAATGTGATATTACAAAAATAGAGTGAGAGATCTTACTAATTAGGCTAGCTACAATCCTTTAATTAGATTTTATAATAGAAGATAGAATATTGTTCAAAGGGAGTCAATTGTGTGCTCAAAAGAGTTCAATGAGGGAAAACCTAATAAAAAAGAAGCATAGTGGAGGATTGGATGGACAATTTTTTCAAGATAAAACTATTGCTCTAGTTATAGAGCATTATTATTTGCCATAATTATACCAATATGATAAGAAGTTTTTATAGATTTATAGAATATGTCAGATATAAAGGGAAATACATAGAATATAGGATTATTTCAGCCATTACCTATATGAAAAATGCCATGGGAGAATATTAGTAAATAATTTTTCCTTGGTTTACTAAGGAAATACAAAGGACATGATTTTATTTTTGTGGTTTTAGACAGTTCTCAAAGATCACACATTTCATTGCAGAAAGGCTAATAATTTTGTTCATGTGGTAGAATTATTTTTCATACAAATGGTGAGGCTATATGGTCTACAAGAGAGGATAGTTTCAAATCGAGACACTAAATTTGTGGGATATTTTTGGAGGACATAGTGGAAAAAGTTAAAGAAATTTTTGAAATTCAGGTCACCACACCATCCATCGACTAATGGATGTTGGAGTAATATTATTTAACCAATTTAATCCTTATCTAAGTTTACTTAGGCCAACTCTTAAATGAGTTGGATAGATATCTATGAGTCCAATTTGGACTCTATCATATCCTAGATGATATTATAGAGTTCTATCAAAACTCTACTTCCTCCAGGTTGAGACACTTGTCTCCACCCTATCCTTTATTTCTACCATATCTTGCCTAATTAAGAAGAGCCTATGTATGTTTATTCTCACCTAAATCAATACATTTTCTAGTGTTGATAACATCTCTTGTATTGGATGTTTGGAAACTAGGTTATGGGTATATGATGACCTACTGACATGGTATTAGAGCCTCTAGTCTATCATCTCCTTCCAGTCCTTCTTGAGAGTTTTCATTTTTAGATTTTTGAGGTCCTTGATTTTGCTTTTGAAGATTACAAGTGTATATTAGTTATAGTCTAATTTCTTTCCTTTAGTCTACATATTTAGATCAAGAAAGATCATGTGACTGGGATTCCTTGTGTAAGAATATATTATTCGATGATTTTGAAGATCGTATTACCTATCCCTTTTAGCCTGGTTCATTTGACAAATCTTTGGTTTCTATATAGACCCAAAAAAAAATTATTGGCTTTACAATGTTTGTAGTCCCAGATCTATTCTAACAATAACATATTATGGCACCAAATAGATAGTACCTTGTTTGAAGGTGATTATTATTTGTTTTGGCATTAACATTTTTTATTGGCTAGCTTATGTATCATCGGGAAAGAAGGCTTATTTATCCTTGCTCACCGTAATTCTCCATGTATATGAGGTTACTTATTGGATACGTATATTCGCAAGCACAAACATTTTTTGATTTTATGGGGAATTTGGCTAGCATTTAATTATTAAGCCTACGACTTATTTTTGGTCAGCGTTGTGAAGCCTTTTAATGGTTACGTATTATCTATGCCACATTCTCAAACTCACTGTAGATGATTTTTAGTGGATATTCTTTTCTTGCTAGCGGTGCATTTATCATCTATTTTGACTGTCACATTTTTTTCCTTCTTACTAGCGTGGAAGGTCATTGTTGGGAACGTGCCTTATGTCGGTCAGAATCTTTCACACACAACTTTATTTCAATAATGGCTTTTGGTCTCCATTAATTATGCTTTGTTGACAAACACAACACAATATCATTCATCTGTGTTATGCTTTATGAATGGAGGTCGCTACATCCATTCATTAGCACCTTTATGAGTGTGACTTTATGTTTTCTTTGACTGGCGGTTACATACTGCTGAGGTAAAATTTTATGCTATCAAATGCCCATCCAGCTTGGTAAGACGCTTCAATCATATTCAACATGGTAATTCTTGGCCTGTGCATTGCAGTTGCATGGTGACAAGCTCATGTTTCTTTTTTGAAAGTTGATGATATTCATTATCTCAAGATATGAACATTAAAATAGAGAAGCCATCCCATGTCCACTTAATGGATGTAAGTAGTTGAGGTGCGGCCCATGAGTTTATTACAATGCATATTTCAAGGCCCTACCTTAGTTAGAGTGCATTTACTACTTTGACCAGTATACTTGCTCATTGTTGCTGGTTGAAAATCCAAACTTGTGGTTGGTGGCATTTAACATGTTTGGTCGGTGTTTAGTCTGACTCAATTGCTCAATGTATCTTGGGGAAGATTCATTGTTTTCATTGCTAGCTATACTCATTGGTTCGATGAATTGCACAGACGTCTGGTCTGAGATAGAAGATATGTATTGTCTGGTCTTCGAGCATCTCTTGCACACAAGCCATATCATATAATGTTGGTTCTGATATGGGCCACATCAACGCTATTCTTTGGTGAGTGATATTGTATCCATTAATTCTGACCCTTATGAGTCACATCTTTTTTTAGTTGGTGAATATTTCCACACTTTATATTTATCCGGTAATTGAATAGTCATTTCTTATCAATGCTGGCGAATCTGTGTTGATCTCTGAGCTACTATCAATTGCATACCCACATGAATCTATTTGTGGTATATCTGACCGTGGTTGAAGGATTTATTAATGAGAACATGATCTTAAAGTCAACATTATTTATTGTAGTTGAAGTGATCACATGATGTGTTTGGGAGCTCTTATCGTTTCTAAAAGTGCCTAAAATAGGCGTTTTTCACATTGTGCAACTTTTCACAAATGTAGTCAAGTTTCCTACACCCATAATATCATCAAAATGATGCTTCAATGAGTTATGTTTTGATAAAGGTATTTCTTGCAATTTTTTCCTTTATACGATAGAATCTACTAGTTTGAAGTTATAAGTTGCTTGTGTTGTAGATCTTTTTGCCAAAATTATTTAGGAATTGTAAAATCAATTTGTACTTGTTCTAGGGGGTGTCAAGCACATTAGTCCTTTACATACTCTTGTAGAACATGTCGGACACTAGGATTAACTTGCTCACCCCACATAGCTATCTAACATGGAAGATCAAAATGTTGCAATTATTACAAGGGTCAGGCCTTTGGAAGGTATTACAAGATGACCAACCTGAGTTGACCAAGGCATTTGAACAGTTTTCTCTTAGAAAGAAAAATGGATGAGGTGAAAGGACTCATCAGTCTTCATGTGTCAGATAACTTAGTGTTTCAATTAACCAATTCAAAATCCTTCATCTAGAAGTAGATCTTGCTTCTCTTTCGCCATATGAATTTCCCTCTATTTAGGATTTTCTTTCAGAGTTCAAGTCAATTTTGTCTCAGTTGAAAGGTTGTGGTCATGCCAAAGAACATAAGGAGTGTATTTTATTAATCCTTTATAAGATCAAAGGTCCTTTCAAGGTGTTTTCCTCTACCTTCTATTCTACTATGGATGCTATAGGAGAAGATCATAAGTTTCCATCATTTTAGGAATTCTATTATAGATTAACTAGAGAGAAAGCCATGTTAATTCAGATGGATACTCTTCCTAAGAGTTATGCATTGATGGATAAATCTCCTAAAGGCAAGGGTGAGTATAAGAAGAAGCCAAAACAATATTCATCTTTAGAGGGTAAGCCTCCCTATAAGCCTAAGGTGAAGAATGAGAAAAATTCTAAACCTCCTCTTTCTCATCCTCCTAACTTGGGAGGGTCATCTTCTAAGTATAAGAAGAGATATGATAAAAATTATTTTCACGGTAAGCCCAATAAAAATGACACACCATACTCTCAGAGGCTAGAAAAATTAAAAGAAGCTATGAAGAGGCACAACATTATAGTGCCTAATTATTCTTCCTAAGGAAAAGGAAAATCCTTCTCAAATAAGGCTTTATCATTGAAAAGTTCCAGTTGGCTTCTTGATTCCAGTACTTAACATCCCATGAGTCATTCTATTGATCTTCTTGAATCTCTTTCGGATAGTCCTACTTCACATATTACTGTTAACAAATCATAAAAAATTCCATTTGTATAGATAGGCTCAGTTAAGATGCACAATGGTAGCATTAATGATGTTATTTTTGTTCCTACTATTTTATAGAATACCCTTTCCATATATAAAATTTGCAATCATGGTGATGGAAAAATTATTGAGTTTTATCCTACTAATGTCACTATTATAGAGATGTGGCATCATGAAAAGGTCATTTCTACAAGTATAGTTGATCACGCAGCTCGCTTTCATAGGTTTTATGGATTTTATTCTTCATCAAGATCATCCCTTATCGCTCATGCAGATTCTACAAGAAAAATTTGGCTTGAAAGGTTTGGACACCTGAATTACAAATATCTTGAATGAATGAGCATGCAAAACTTGGTCATTGGTCTACCTCAGATCTCTTGTTTAGATGGATTTTTCTTTCTTTTATTCTTGGAAAGCATCATTGAGATACCTTTCCTATGGGTACAGCCACACAAGATTCATCTCCCCTTGACTTGGTGCATAGTGATCTCATGTCATTTCCAAATCCTTTTTTAGGGGCCAAGTATGTGCTCACCTTCTTGAATGAATTCTCTAGGTGCACATGGGTGTACTTTTTAAATTATAAGAATGATTTCCTTCAACACTTCATAACCTTCATTTCATTTTTGGAGAAGCGGTCAGGACATTTTGTCTAGAAGATCCACACAAATAATGGGGGGAAATATGCCATTGAATAATTCAAGCAATTTTGTTCTACTAAATTTATTCTTCATTAGCATAGAGTGCCATACACTCCTTAGCAAAATTATATGGTTAAGACTTGAAGAATAACACCTTATAGGAAATGGTCAATTGTATGCTTCAGTCTCGATCTATGGCTCCATCATTTTGGGAAGAGGTTGTCAATTGTGCCAATTACATTTAGAATCATATGCCTCACAAGGAAGTACTAAATAAGACTCCTAAAGAGGTCTGGTCTCATGTCAAGCCTAGAGTATCCTTTTTAATATTATTTGATAGTGATGCATGAACCTTCATTCTTGATAATTCACGCCAAGAAGTTGATAATAAAATTCATTGCTTCATATTTCTTGGTCATTTTGAGGATGTGAAGTCTGATATTGATTATTTTATCCTATCAATCAAGAGGCACACTTCCATTGTGATGTTTCATTTGATGAATCCTTTACTTAGAAGGATTATCCGTCACAAGCCTCTACCTCAATTCTTCCATGTTCTTCTTCTGAAGGTGTTTTGCCTTCAGATGATAATGACGATGTTGATGCTCCTGATGCTACCATTCTTGAAGATTGTATTAATTTAGTTATTGACATTACTCCATCTTCTCCTACTGCTCCACCTACACCTAGTAGATCTTTATGGGCTCAAATAGTTATTGAGTATGTTAGTCCTCTTACATGTGATCCCATAACTACTCATCTCATTATTCCCAAAATTCACATATCAGTATTTTGAGTCATGCACTCTCTATTTATCCTCAAAAGATTTTAGATGCTTCAAGTATACTAGAATGGGACAATGCTATGGTAGAGGATCATTCTTCTTTTATGAATAATCATACTTGGGATTTGGTTCCTCTTCCTAAGGTAGAAAGCTCATTCGATGAAAATGGGTATATCGTACCAATTTTGTACCTAACACAGTCATCCTAATATTTCCTTTACAGTTACTCTTGTCTCTTAGTTTTCTCAAGATCCTTATGAGAGCCATTTCTAGATAGCTAAGAAAATTATGCAGTATATTTAGGGCACTCTGTAGTCTAACATTCACTACACATTAGGTGATACTAATATTGTGAGCTTCAATGACTTAGATTGGGCTTTTTATGTTGATGATCAAAAGTCTACCTTTGGATTTTTTTCCTACCTTGGTTCTAGTTCAATTGCTTAGTCTTTTAAAAAGAAAAATGCTATTGCATTATCATCAACTAAAGTTGAATATCGACGAGTCATCTTAGATAGTCTAGATATTCTTTGGCTTTCATAGTTGATGGATGAGTTTATATTTCCATTTAATCATCCCACTACTCTTTGGTGTGACAATTAGAGTTCCATATATATTTCTCACAACCCTTTGGAACATTAGCGCACCAAACACCTTGATATCTACATGCTCTTCAATTGGTAGCTTATTAAGGATGGAATTTTATCTTCATAGTATTTGCGTATGGAGCAGAATGTTGTGAATAAATTCACCAAACCTTTATCATCTCCTCGCTACCTTGAGTTCAGACCAATGTTAGGGGTGAAGGAAGTATTCCTTAGGGGGTCTTGAGGAGCCCTCCTTCCTTCCTTCCTTTTCATACCTTTTCATCTCGTGTTTGTTGTCTCTTTTGGAGTGTATTTTTCTCCCATTGGTTTTCTCCTTTTCTCTAGTTATGAGATTTTTATTTATATTTATATATGGGTAGCTAACATGGCATTTTATAGAGGGACCCATATAGCCCTCTACTACATTGTTTTACTCCCTAAGTTTTACTTAAGGAGGGGTGTTGGAGTAATATCATTTAACAGATTCACTCCTTAAATAATTTTACTTAGTTAAAATCATAAATGAGTTATCTAGATGTCTTTGAGTCCAATTTGGACTCTATCATATCCTAGAGGATATTGTAGAGTTTTATCAAAATTCTACTTCTTCCAGGTTGAGACACTTGTCTTAACCCTACCCTTTCTTTCTAACATCTCTTTCTTATTTAAACATAGCCTCTGTATCTTCATTATCAGCTCAATTAAAACATTTTCTAGTGTTGATAACATATCTGATAGTGGATGTTTAAAGACTAGGTTTTGGGTAGAGGATGACCTATCCTAACAATGGATAGACAAAAGTGGTGAATAGTAGTTTGGGAACCTTGTTGAGATTCTTAGCTAGAGATAAATTGAAGGGATGGGATTTGATTTTACCATAGAAAAAAATTGTATACAATAATTATATTAATAGATCAAATGGAAAATCATGACTCCAGATTGTATAATATAAGTATTCCTAAGAATGCTTTGGAATTAAGGAAGTTAGATAATGGCAAAAAGAGTATTGTTGAAGTTGAAGAGTTTGTAGAATGCTTAAAGAATTTTTATGAAGAGGTGAAGAAGCATATTAATAAAATGGATATTGAGTACAAGGCTAAAGTAGATAAGAAAAGGATAATTAAGGAATTTCAGATTGGAGATGACGTTATGGTTCATTTGAGAAAGGAGAGATTTATAGTGGGAGCATACAACAAGTTGAAGATGAAGAATTTTGAACCATGTAAAATATTGAAGAAGCAAGATTTGGAGAATTCTTATGAATTAGAGTTTCCCAATGAACTCAATATTTCACTAGTATTTAATATAATAGATTTGATAAAATATCATGAAGGAATTATTGAATATGAGATAACAAAATAATAGTAGAATATTCACGTACCTAGGATTTAGCTAGAGAGGAGATAAAAGTATAATGAACATGAAATATAAAGTATTTGGTCAAATAGAAGGGATGACCTATTGAAGATTCATAATGGCTATCAAAGGAAGAGGTTGAACACTTTTGTTTTACTTTAAACACTTCTTATGTGACAAGGTCACTTCTCAAATTACCTCAGGTATCTAATGTAGGCGCATCCAAGGTGTAAGACTAATCTTGCATCGCCCAAAAATATTGTTTAGTTTCAATAAGAGATATCTTTGGATGGGGTTACTATCTTTATTAGGTTTTTCATTTGGGTATGAATTAATCCATTTTATTCCTTGGAGTTTCATTTTGGATGTATTATACTCATGGTAATATTTAATGGCAAGATCAAGTCTGGTTTTCAATTTTTTAAAATTTTTCTATTTTGGTGAGGTGGTACAAAAATTTGAACTCATTTTTTAAGGTTTTGGAGTCTGTGGATAGGGGTTAAAATTTGATTGATTAATTCTTTGTATGATCAATAGGCTATTCCATTTATAAAATGGGTTTACATAATCAATCAAATCAATAGTTCACAAATTATGGTTTTTGGAAGTTGTACCTTTAGGACTCTAGTTTCAATAAAAGCAAAAAAGAGAGAAAAATTACTTAAGCCACTAAGCACCAAAAGGGGAAATTTTCACTTTCCAAAATATTCAAAGGTGCCTAATTGTGCTACTTATATAGGGATAAAGGGTCTAATTTTAGTGTTTATTTCCTAAATTTTAGATAGTGGCTCTATCTTGTAGACTATTGTCATTAAAATGACCATGTAGTTGTAGCATGTTGTTTTTCTAACTATTGTTATGAGATTTTATTGAATATAAAAGAAAGAAAAGGTTTATATTCTTTTCAATAATCTGTTCTTGCAATTTTTTCTTTATATTTTTGTGTTGTGTTGTGTGTGTTTCGTTAAATAATGGGAGTATCATTCATTAATAGGAGAACAAAAATATTAAAAAAATCCAATAGTGCAAAAAACATATTCTTAACTTTAATATTTCCATCTTTTCCTAAAGAATCTTTAGTTGCAAATTCCATATCAAATAATAGATCAAGAGAACAACATAAATATTAAATTCCACATTGGACATAAAAAACTAATAACTTATGTTTCAAAAGTTTAATTTTTTTTTAACAATTTCAAATATTTGTATATATCTTCATTCTTCTTTTTTATTTCATCAGACAAATTTAATTTATCTCTTAATTCTTTATTTTTGTCTTTTGCCTTTCTGCAACTTATTTTTAAAAATATTATTTTTATAAGAAATTTCACATATTTTTCTCAAGTCATTTATAATTTGAATAAATTGTGAATTACACTTTTTATTTAGATTAATTTTTAAAAATAAATTTGAATTTTCTTTTTTTAACATTTTCAGTGATTTTCCCAATTGAAAAAAAATGATTTTATCTAATACAATTTTTAGATCTTTCTTTATGGAGGCTCGTCACTCTATCTAACTTGACACAACATATTTAACTTGATAGAACATCTACACAACTCACCTTGCAAATAAAAATCTAATAAGCTCATATGTTGATTTATTGACTGGCCTTCATAGTCATCTCCATCTCTGATATCCTCGAAAATCACTTTGAAAGCAATCACCACAACTCTGTTCAAATCTCTAAAACTCTTCTGAGCTTTCTTCTTAGGCTTGCCAATTAAAAACATCAACTTCTTCCTTTCTCCCCATAACCTACAACTAGGTCATTCTTATACCTCTTTGATTAGGTAGCTTAATCATTTTCTACTTAATCATCTCTATAGACATTTTGTTCTCCTTATCCTTCTAGATAATTTTCAAAACTTCTCGTTGAATACATAAGAAAATGGTTTACAATGCATTAAATGCTCTAGGTCATTCATCCTTATCTTCAATGCATTTTCCATAACCCAAGAATTCAACTATGTCAGTCAAAAATCTCAATTCCTTCACAAACTATAAATTTATGACACTCGGCCAATATTGTGTTCTTCTTCTTGGTCGTCACAGGATAACTTAGTCATTGTTAAAATTGTCTTCTCAGTGCTTACTATCTTTGCTCAGTTAATTCTCTAATACTCAACATTTATTGATGCTTAGTCGACACTAAAATTTACTCTGATTATATTGGCGCTCGGTCAACACTAGCATTACTCGACTTTCATTGGATTTCTTTATCTTCTTCTCTTTTTCTCAGTTAAGCCTATGCTTTCATTATTTCTTTTCTTATTTCTTTTATGCTTCAAATCAACTAACTTCTTCCCTTAGTGTTATAGATAAACAACACATTACCTTCCTAAATTTTAGATCTTGGCTCTATCTTGGAGATTATTATAATGAAAATTCCCATGTAGTTATAGCATGTTGTTTTTCTAAGTATTGTAATGTGATTTCATTGAAGATAATAGAAATCATGTGTTTATATTCTTTTCAATAATATGTTCTTTAAGATCTTTTTCTTTATATTTATATTTTGTGTTGTGTATGTTTCATTAAATAATGGGAGTACCATTCATCAATAGGAGAACAAAAATATTAACAACAATCTAATAGTAATTCCAACAACATATTCTTACCTTCAATATTTCCATCTTTTCCTAAAGAAACTTTAGTTGCATATTCCATATCAGCTAATATCAAGAGAACAAAATAAATATTACATTCCACATGGAACATCACAAACTAATAACTTATGTTTCAAAAGTTTTTTTTTATAATAATTTCAACTATTTTTCTATATCTTCATTCTTCTTTTTTCATTTCGTGAAACGATTTTAATTTGTCGCTTAATTCTTTATTTTTGTCTTTTGCCTTTCTCCAACTTATTTTTAAAGATATCATTTTTATAGGAAATTTCACATATTCTTTTTCAAGTACTTTATAATTTGCATCAATTGTGAATTATAGTTTGTATTTAAATTACTTTTAAAACATGAATTTGAATTTTCTTTTTTTACATTTTTACTGATTTTCCCAATTGAAAAAAAATGTTTTTATCTAATACTATTTGTATATCTTTCTTTCTAGTGGCTCATAACTCTATCTAACTTGACACAACATATTTAATTTGACACAACATCTATCTAATTTTCAATGGAAGTGTGAATATGGATTTTTTTCAAGGTGGTGACATCATAGATGTAATAAAGGACATGTGGGATCATTGTTTGATAGGGTTTATACTATAAAATAGCCACCAGTACTCTTCAAAAAATTCTAAGAAGAAGCCAACTCCAAAAGGAAAATTCCTAAGACGACTGGACCAGCTTAAAAGGAGTAAAATATCCTTACGTACTTTTGGGTCTATAAAACCAAGGCGGTTGTATCTATGATCTTTATCTAGGCTTTTAGAAATTTTTTAAAGGAAAATATAAAAAATAATAGATATCTCATATGAGCCATGAAACATGACAGGGAGATACTAAATGGTAGCTAATAACCCATTGAACATCAAATTACATGGAGCATCAAATAAGTCAAGACAATAAACTTGCATGAAATCAAATGATATTGCATGATTTGAAGAACATTTGTAGCAAACAAACATAAGTAATATGAGTAAACAACACATATATAAAACCTCACAACCAGTTGAGATCACTGCCTCATGCTATTGATCCTTAGAGTCATGGGATGTAAAACATTATACAAAAGAATTTATCAATTTAGAAAATGCATCTAATAATTATTACATTATAACACCCTTGAAGAGTAATCCTAACCCATCCTACTTATCAAATCCATGCACATGCCCAATAAAATTGTAACTTCTAACAAGCATTTAATTGATTGTTATACCAAAGAATGAAAGAATAACTGCATATCTCATAACAAGACACTAAGAGAGAATATATATTTATTTTATTTAACTTAAAACTTATCTTGTGCACGTGTAATGGAGAGAACATAACCAACATTATATTTCATTGAAAATCAATGCAATCTATGTCATATAACATATATATAGCTTATGACTATAAATAACCATAAAATAATAGAACCAACATTATATTTCATTAAAAATATATGCTATCTATGTCATATAATATTAATTTATCTATTCACATCAACAAGTTTTCCTGGTTAACAAGGACACTAAGTGCAACTCTGGCATAACTGCTAATTATTACGCTAGGAGATCTGATAGATATTGTCGTACGAATCTCAAATCCCCAAAAACCATCCAAGGCCTACCTTTTGTGTATAGTTTCCTCTTAAAAAAGTTAACTCAAAACAACCTATTTTATGCTCTGGTTTACAAAGCTTAGCCCTGCAATTCTCAAGAAAATCGGGTGTAGGATAAGGAGATTATCGACATGGGAGGCAAAACCTTACGCATTAAGCCTGATAAAAATGATGAGGAGTTTACCTCCAATCCACTTTTGACCCACTACTATAAAGAAAGTAGTATCTGGGGTTTCATGGAGCATATGAAGGGGGGCCATGATGAGCAATTATCCAAGTAGTTCGTCTCATCCTGGAACAACAGGAAAGTTTCTATTGGTGGTATTCACTTCCAAATCAATGAGGAGGTTATTGCTAAGGTGACAGGGCTCTCTATGGAAGGAATAAAGTATAAAAAAACTAGTAGGACGTTGGACCCCACCAGCCTCAACCAATTCTTCAAGCTGGGGGAGAAACCTATGAAGAAGTCTGGAGGTTTCAATCGTGAGGAGCTCCTAGAGTTTTGGCCCAAGGTGTGCCACATTGTTATGAAGTAATTCACCCTGGAAGGTAAATTTACTATTTTCTACTATTACCATTTTTTGTTTCTCAATCATATCAGGAATAGGGATCTCATATCCATTCTATTTTACCTTTTTCACTCCATTGAAAGCAATATCCTAGATATTAGGGAAAATAAAAACCATAAAAAGTCGATCCCTTTTTCTCCACTAGGGCCTCTTGCTTTGTCTTTATAACTTCCATAAGGTTGTCTACCCTCCTCCCCAACCACCCCCTTTCATCCAAGAGGTCACCGGGGAAGATTCTCCTTTGAAAGCCAACAATCCCACTCAATCCTCCTCCCAATATATTCAGGAGATCCTGGAAATGGACCTTATCCCAAAAGAAGGTAAAAGTTGCAAGAGATGTGTGAAAAACCCTTTTAAAAGGGTGGAGGAGCTTGAAGAATCCCATGTCTCAAAGTCCTTGGAAGCTAAGGAAATGAAGGAGATTGAGAGTACCCTTGTGACTGAAAGGAAGCTCAAAAAATGGAGGAATTTGGAAAGCTAGGTCAAGTTGGAGGTGGATTTGGGGGGCTATGTCCGCCATTCTAACAAAATTGCTAAGGATAAATGCAAAACTAGAATAATAGAAATGGCTTCAAAGGAGAAGTCCCTTTCAGAAGATGACACCTCTGCCATTAAGTTGATTGAGGGCTCTTCTGATGATCACCCAAGCTCACAGAGGACTAGCGCCAATCCCCCCTGAACCCCTAGCCAACTATGGAGACTCCTTGTAGAAATACCCTTCCCCTGGCCTCCCCCCATGACCAGTAAATGAAGTCCCCTCCTACTGAGCACAACTTTGTGGGTTTGGATGGTAATGACAAGTTTAAGGGATCCCTTAAGCTGAAGTTCTCAGAGCTGGACAATGAGATCTTAGGCCTCAAATAGGACATGTAGGACATCAAAACCTATGTCATGGATATAAAAAAGTTCACTCTCAAGGTCATGCATGCATCGGTGGTGACCCTGTGCACTGTACATGAAAATTTGGCTAGAGGCAAATTGTAGGTGGACAAAGAAAAAAAAGACCTCTTCCTGTTCCTGTAGAAAGAGTGGGCCGTGACCTTGATACCCAAATGTATGGGTAGGAGATCCTAGCTTCCATTGTTGCCATGAGGTTTTTGTTTTTGATCAGGCATGTTGGCCCTGGTTTTTATATGTTGCTTTCCTATTTTAAGGTTAATTTGTCTAGTTCTTGATTTATCCCTATGTGGCACACTACTATTAATATGTTTGTTCCTATCTGCTTAAGATTCTTTGGTTCATTATTTTTAAAAGAACCATTATATTTATTTTTATATAGGTAGATTAGACACTGGTTTTTCCTCTAACTTATTACTGATGAACTTCTTATGACTAGTGTTATTAATATGCTCTTAATGTGCTTCTAGTCCTTTTGTACCATAGGCCAGCACCCTCTTGCTACTTTTTTCTATCGAAAAGATTAATTTTTCTTTTGACTAAAAATCACCACAAAACAACTCAACCCATATTCATAATATTGCTCTATGGTACATTTACAACACTACCCAAACCCAAAGAAGTTAATACTAGAACTAGATATGTTTGGTGCTCAAAGAATGGTCTAGGAAAAAAATAAGTGGAACCACAAATAAAAAAAGTTGGAACCCCAAGATGGAACCCTAGAGATGAGAATAAAATAATATATAGATGGAAGAAGGAGACATGATTTGATTTGGTATTGCCACCTATACCTTTCCAATCTAATTAGCCCAGATAGCTTCTCCCTCCTAGAATAAAAGCCCACGGATTCTAAATTTAATTAGAATGAAAAGGACATTTCAATTCAAGGGTTCCTCATTGAAAAAGTCAAGTTTTGGAAGCCACATGTGTCATGTCTTTTCTCATGTAATTCAAAAGGGAAACAAACCAGGAAATGTTCAAGATTGTTAGGGCTAAACAAAAATATTATATTTTTTCTCCACTCTATTGCACCGAATTGATCAAAGATCTTGACTAAACCTTTTGATAAAGCTTGATCAAATTAGAGGATGAATAAATTTGCAGTCCTTAACATAGTCTATGGAATATTTTAACATAGTTCATAAAACTATGTGGTATAGGTATTAGTGTCATTATAGCTCTTATTCTTTACTAAGTAATATGATCTTGCAAGTTTGGTTGTTTTTTTAATCAAAGTTTGGGAGATCCCTAGCTCATAAAGGTTGCACTTTAATGTTATATTTTTTTATCTTTGATATATGTAATAGGAGAGAAGACCCTAACCCTCATTTGAGTGATCAAAAAAATGGAAGAACTAAGACACTTAATGTTTCACAATCTACCATACTCTAACTTATGCGTTAGCCATTTTATTTTGTGTTTCTAAATTGGTTTATTGTGTGATATGGAATGAAAATTATTGATTACCACCACTTTTAGTTATACTTTATAAATTGTATTGTATATAATTGTCTATCAAGCATTGTACAAGACTTTCATCTTCTCCATTTAACAAATAACCATCTTGACTTGGAAATATTATCATAAGTAACAAAAAAAATTAGAACATTATAATATAATATGACTTTCTTTGTAGATATCCAATTTATTCAACAAGCTTAGATCTATTCAACAATCCACTCAGTCTCTATAGAATATAATTAGTAACATAAAACTTGCAGTCCAGTGTCCAAAAGTAATCAACTTGCAAAGTATAAATCTCTCAACAATATAACACATAAAATAACATTCACACAAGTATGACACTAGGATTTAACATGGAAACCCAACATGAGAAAAACCACCAATAACATGCTAACAAATTTTCACTCTTCTAAAGTAAGCTCTATGAGGAGCCAACCATGTTAAAGGTTACAATACACACTTTTAGGTTTGAATATGTTAAAGGATTTAATCACCCTATTAGAAATAGCCTAGTTAGAGGGCTTAAAAATATCCTACTATGATATCACCTTGATTAAAGGATTTATAAATGATTATTTGGTCAACCTTTATTAAAGTATTTTGAATGATATAATGGTTATAAAGTAATAGTGGGTTCTTATGTGAAATATATAACTCACTTTGCAAATAAATATCCAATAAGCTCATATGCAGATTTATTAACTGGCCTTCATTGTCATCTCCATCTTTGATCTACTTGAAAATCACTTCAAGCAATCACCATAAATTTGTCTAGCTCTTTAAAACTCTTGTCAGCATTTTGCTTAGGTTCACCAATCAATAATATCAACTTCTTCCTCTCTCTCCATAACCTACAACTAGGTCATTCTTATACCTCTTTGATTAGGTAGCTTAATCCTTTTCTACTTAATCATCTATGTAGATCTTAGGTTTAGGTCAGATTCATCAAATCCTTCCAACATTTCATTCTCCTTCTCCTTCTAGATAATTTTCAAAACTTCTTGTTGAATACATAAGAAAATGGTTTACTATCCATTGAATGCTCTAGGTCATTCATCCTTATCTTCAATGCATTTTCCATAACCCAAGAATTCAACTATGTGTTACGAATAAGGCGTCTCAACCTTGGATAATTCCTATTCTTATTATTTGTTTTGTAAAATGTATTTCTTGCAAATAATGTTGATGTGTTGGCATCTTGAATTGTGTGTAAGGAGATCATGGCTAAAACGGTTATGACAGATTCCTATGACATGTAAGAGCTATGTCAGGAAGATTCAATGATAGGTGAAAAAATGTGGCAACTGATAAATTTCAGTATTGTACACTCTTCCCCAATCGTGGGGTTCCTATTTTCTTGGAGAATGGTAAAACCCTAATATGGTTATCTTTGGGAGTAGCCCTAAAAAGTGAAGCGCATGATATAAGTTGTTTTTGGGTTGCGAAGAGTAGTGATGTGAGTGTATGGTTGGAATGTTTTTATGCTACCATGATTTGTCTTCAAGGTTTTGGAAATCTTCTGAAAGAACTTGCATTGCAAGTGTATTGTAAGATGTAATAGTTTTGATCAATAAATTGTGCAGGTTTTGGAGTGCTGGGGTTTTTACCGAAAGGTTTCCCCAGGGTATATCATTTTGTCATTCTCTATTTTTCTGTATGCATGGTATGTGGGTACAATATCTTTGTTAAAGTATTTAATGAATCTAAAATTGTAAGGATTTATAAGAATTTGCACAATACTCTCCATTAGAGATTAGCGTAGGAATCTATTTCCGCACCTGAGTTTCCTTACAAGTGGTATCAGAGCTTGATCAACTTTTGATCCTAGTTGTTGGGAAGGGTTTTTTGAGCTGATCTGAAGTTTGAGTGGGAGTTTTTTGTAGAGCATTCTGAATCTTATTTGTAGATTGAGATGGCAAGTTCATCATATGGAAGAATGGAGTAGAGAAATTTAATGGCACTAATTTCAAGTTGTGGAAACTCAAGATGGAAGACATGCTGGAAGATCATGACCTATGGGAAGCGACTTCAAGTGCTACAAGACCAGCAACTATAGCTCAAGAAGATTGGGATATCAAAGACCGTAAAGCTAAGGGTCTCATAAGACTCTATTTAACCAATGCAGTTCTTCTGAATGTTCTAGATGAGAAAATAGCAAATAGTTTGTGGGAAATACTTGCGGCCGTGTATCAGGCCAAATCTCTGGTGAACAAGTTGCTCCTGAGGAAGAAGTTGTACTCTCTATGAATGAAGGAAGGTGGATACTTAATGAATCATTTAAATGCATTTAATCTACTGGCTGCATAGTTGACATCAACTGGTGTCAAGTTAGAGGAGGAGGATCATTGCTACACACTTTTGTGTTCTTTACCGGATTCATGGGACCATCTTGTGATGGCTCTCGAAAGCACTTTAGTCACCTTCAAAATGGATGATGTGGTGTCTTCGCTGCTATCAGAGGAGATGCGGAGAAAGGCTTCCATTTTAGAAAAAGAAGCCCTTGTAGTTCATGGGAGATCCACTGAAAGAGGGAAGAAAAATGACAATAAGTCTAACAATAAGGGTAGATCCAAATCTCGTGGGAAGTCAAAGACTTCCAATAATTCCAAGGCAAAATGTTGGAACTGTGATAAATCTGGGCACTTCCGTAAAGACTGTAAAGAGCCGAAGAAGAAGAAGAAAGGTTCAGATTTAGCTTCAGAAAGATCTCAAGAAGATGGTGATGCATTCATCACATATTTGGTAGCCCATGCATCTGATGATGTGTGGTTGGTTGACTGAGGTGCATCTTTTCACATGACCTCTCATCAAAATTGGTTCTCAAAATATGAAGAGTTCAATGGTGGAAAGGTGTACTTGGGTGATGATTCTCACCTAAAGATAGTTGGATGCGGAAGGGTCACTATCAAATTTCCTGATGGATGAGTAAAGGGAATCAACAGAGTTATTCATATTCTAGGTTTGGCATGAAACCTATTATTTGTAAGTATGTTGAATGATGTAGGTGTGCAAGTTGTTTTTTCGAAAGAAGGATGCAAGATGATGAGAGGATTGATAGTGCTTGCAAGGGGTACTAGGAGAGGTACCTTATTTTAGCTAGATGCATGTATTCCTCTATGTAATAGTTCTTCATCCTCACCATCTGAACAAGTAGTGAAGAATTATGTGGCTATTGGTTCTAATGGTAGTGCAAACACTTTGGAAGGTAAGCTTCCTGCAGAAAAGACAATGTTGTGGCATATGAGATTTGGCCACATTGGTGAAAAGGGTCTCAGAACCCTGAAAAATAAAAATCTCATTGAGGGGTTAAATGATTGCAATCTCGAGTTTGACTTCTGTGAACACTGTGTCTATGCTAAACAAAATCGTGTTCATTTTTACTCTAGTTCTCACAAATCTTCTAATGTTTTGGATCTTATTCATTCTGATGTATTTGGTCTTGTAAAAGTTCCTTCAATCTCCAAGTCTATATTTTTTGTATCTTTCATAGATGATTATATTAGAAGGACATGGATTTATTTCCTTAAAAGTAAGAAACAAGTGTTTAGTCGGTTCAAAGAATTTAAAGCTCTTGTAGAGAATCAGACTAGTAAGAAGATTAAGTGTGTGAGAACTGACAATGGTGGTGAGTTTTGCTTAGCAGAGTTTGAACAGTTCTGTAAAGAACAAGGTATCAAGAGGCATAAGACAACTCCTTATACCCCACAAAAAAATGTAGTTGCAGAGAGAATGAATAGGACACTAATGGAGAAGGCTAGGAGTATGCTTAGTGGATCTAGTTTAGAAAAAAGGTTTTGGGTCGAAGCTGTGGCCACTGCTTGCTATCTGGTTAATAGATCTCCTACATCAGCCCTTGTTGGTAAGACACCCATGGAGGTGTGGTTTGGTAAGAAGCCTTCAATTAGACATCTTCATGTTTTTGGTTGTGAAGCTTATGCACATGTTCCAAAGGAGAAAAGATCTAAGTTGGAAAACAAAGTTGTTAAATGTATTTTCATTGGATACAGTGATGGTGTGAAAGGATACAAGCTTTGGGATCCTGTGACTAGTAAGGTGTTGTATAGTAAAAATGTTATTTTCAGAGAGCTAACATCTTCTCCTATCGTGCTACAACCAGATGAAAAAGAAAAGGAAAAATATGTTGTTCAGTTGCCTCCTACCCTAAGAAGACTAAACAAAGAGACCATGTTGGGCCTAATGATGAGGAGAGCTCTAGCAGCTCTGATAGTTTAGAAGAAGAGGAAGAACAACCTCAACTGCAGCCCTTGAGGAGATCCAAGAGAGAATGAAAGAAACTCAAAAGGTTTGGTTATTCTATGTTAGATTCTAGTTGTGCCTTTGCTTTGATTACTAACACTGATGAGCCTAGATCTATGAAAGAGGCTTTGGGCATGGAAGACGCAGGTTCTTGGATTAAGGCTATGGATGATGAGATGGCTTCATTGGAGAAAAACAAAACTTGGGACCTTGTACCTTTGCCTAAAGGGAGAAAATCTGTTGGCTGTAAATGGGTGTTCAAGAAGAAATTCTATGCAGATGGCAGTGTTAAAAGGTACAAAGCTAGATTGGTTGCAAAGGGGTATTCACAGGTAGAGGGAATAGATTATGGTGAAATATTCTCTCCTATTGCAAAGTTGACATCCATTAGATTTCTGTTATCTCTTGTTGCATCATATGATTTAGAGATAGAACAGATAGATGTGAAGACAACTTTCCTTCATGGTGATTTGGAGGAAGAGATTTATATGTCATAGCCTAAGCACTACATTGTTAAAGGTAAAGAATCCTTAGTTTGTAGATTAAAGAAATCTCTATATGGTTTGAAGCAATCTCCTAGGATGTGGTACCTTAAGTTTGATGCCTTTGTGTTGTCAATTGGATTTGTAAGATCAAAATCAGATCATTGTGTTTATTTTAGAGTTGAAAATGATCGCCTTCTTATTGTTGCATTATATGTTGATGATATGTTGCTGTTTGGGAAGGGTAAGGGTATGATTTCTGATTTTAAATCTCAGTTGTCAGCACAGTTTGAGATTAAAGATCTTGGGGTAGCTACGTACATCTTGGGTATGGAAATTAGTAGAGACAGGTCTAACAAAAAACTTTGGTTGAGTCAGAGTAAGTATGTGAAGTCTGTGTTGGACAGGTTCAGCATGGCAGATTGTAGACCACTATGTGTTCCTATTTCTGTGGGAACAAAGTTATGCGTAGATGATTGTCCAAAATCTCCTAGTGAGGTGGAGGACATGAGTAGAGTACCTTATGCTAGTGCAGTTGGTAGTCTTATGTATACTATGGTCTGTACTAGACCAGACATTGCCCAAGCAGTGGGAGTCCTGAGTTGGTTTATGGCTAACCTTGGATGGGTACATTGGGATACAGTTAAGCGAGTATTCAAATATTTGAGGGGTACATCAGATTACTCCATATGTTATCATGGTAACTCTTCTGGATCTTTGCATTCAGTTTGTATTCATGGGTTTGTGGATTCAGATTGGGCAAGTGATATTGACAATAGGAGATCCACCAGTGCTTATGTGTTCACTATGTTTGGTGGTGCCATTAGTTGGATGAGTAAGAGACAACATGTGGTTGCTTTGTCCACTATAGAAGTTGAGTACATGGCTACTACTCATGCTTGTAAAGAAGCCATTTGGCTTAGAAGATTGTGTTCTGATGTTAGTGTTGATGCAGAATAGATTACTATTTGGTGTGACAGTCAGAGTGCTATTTGCCTTGTAAAGAATCCAACTTTCCATGCCAGAAAGAAGCACATTGATGTGCAGTTTCGCTTTGTCAGAGATATGGTGGAAGATGGAAAGGTAAATTTGGAGAAGGTAGATACTATGAAGAATGTTGCAGATGCATCAATGAAACCAGTGGGCACTGAGAAGTTCAGATGGTGTTTGGAGTCTATGGGCCTTTTGGCCTATAGCGGTTAGTTCCTGTTATGTTCCTGTTGCTCTTACAAGGTGTTCGACAAGTGGGAGAATGTTAGGAATAAGGTTTCTCAACCTTGGATAATTCCTATTCTTATTATTTGTTTCATAAAATGTATTTCTTGCAAATAATTTTGATGTGTTGGCATCTTGAATTGTGTGTAAGGAGATCATGGCTAAAACGGTTATGACGGATTCCTATGACACGTAAGAGCTATGTTAGGAAGATTGAATGATAGGTGAAGACATGTGGCAACTGATAAATTTGAGTACTGTACACTCTTCCCCAATCATGGGGTTCATGGGGTTTGGGGTTCCTATTTTCTCAGAGAATGGTGAAACCCTAATACAGTTATCTTTGGGAGTAGCCCTAAAAAGTGAAGCGCATGATATAAGCTTTTTTTGGGTTGCGAAGAGTAGTGATTCAAGTGTATGGTTGGAACATTTTTATGCTGTCGTGTTTTGTCTTCAAGGTTTTGGAAATCTTCTGAAAGAACTTGCATTGCAAGTGTATTGTAAGCTGTAATAGTTTTGATCAATACATTGTGCAGGTTTTGGAGTGCTGGGGTTTTTACCAAAATGTTTCCCTAGGGTATATCATTTTGTCATTCTCTATTTTTCTGTATGCATGGTATGTGGTTGCAATATCTTTGTTAAAGTAGTTAACGAATCTGAAATTGTAAGGATTTATAAGAATTTGCACAATACTCTCCATTAGAGATTAGCGTAGGAAGCTATTTTCGCACTTGAGTTTCCTTACACTATGTTGGATGGGAATCTCAATTCCTTCACAAACTATAAATTACTAACAGTTTGACAATATTGTGTTCATTTGCTCAGTCATCATTGGATAACTCACTCATTACTAAAATTGTCTTTTCAATACTTACTATATTTTCTCAGTTAATTCTCTGATAGTCAACATTTACTGATGCTTGGTTGAAACAAAATTTTTATTGGATTATACTTGTGCTCGGTCAACACTAGCATCACTCAGCTTACAATGGATTTCTTTATCTTCTTCTCTTTTTCTTGGTTAAGCCTATGGTTTCATAATTTCTTTCCTTATTTCTTGTATGCTTCAAATAGACTAACTCCTCACTTAGTGTTATAGATAAACAACACATTACCTTTCCAAAGTTTAGATCTTGGCTCTATCTTGCATATTATTATAATGAAAATATCCATGTAGTTGTAGCATGTTATTTTTCTAAGTATGATAATGTGATTTCATTGAAGATAATAGAAATCATGTGTTTATATTCTTTTTAATAATCTATTTTTTCAAATCTTTTTATTTAAATTTTTATTTTGTGTTGTGTGTGTTTCAATAAGTAATGGGAATACCATTCATCAATAGAAGAACAAAAATATTAATAACAATCTAATAGTAATGCCAATTACATATTCTTACCTTTAATATTTCTATCTTTCCTAAAGAAACTTTAGTTGTATATTCCATGTCAGCTAATATCATGAGAACAACATAAATATTACATTCCACATGGGACATCAAAAACTAATAATTTATGTTTCAAAAGTTTTGTTTTTTGATAGAAAAGGTAGAAAGAGGGTGTTGGCCCAAGGAACAAAGGGACTAGAAGCACATTAATAGCACATTAATGGCACTGGTCAAAGAAGATAGAACAATTTAACAGTAGAATCACCAAGTCTAATTTTCCCCTATCAAAAACATAAATCACAATACTAATCAAAAGGATTAAACTAGAGTACTTAAAATGAAGAGTGGTAGTTAAAATAATAGTCATAAGCCACACAGGGCTGAACCAAAAGCTAGATAAAATAACTTTAACGCCAAATGCAAAACAGGGGATCCAAGGGCCATGCCCAGTCAAAAATAACCAACTCATGAACACCAATAGTTAGTTATTTCCACCCAGATGCTTAGACATCAGGGTCCTAGCCCACTCCTCCTATAGGAACATGAAAAGATCCTTGTTATCCTTGTTCGCTTCTAGACTGCCACCCACCAACTTTCCCTACTCATTACAAAGGGTCATAGCTAAAGCATCCATGACCTTCAGGGAAAATTTGTTAGTCATCATGCAGTGATTCTTCAGCTCCTGCATATTCTTTTTGATGTCCGTAATCTCCTTGTCCATGTCAAAGAACCTCATCTTAAGAGTGCCTTTACATTTGATTTTATCAGCCAGATCCCCAGTATTGTACTCAAAGGTTAGGAGCTTATCCTGGGGATCATGAAAATGACTCAGGGGTAGGGTGGGGTTGTAGGGGATTTGCATGGTTTGTTGGAGGTTGGGCGGGGGAGTTTTACCAGTCCTAATAGGACTCGTGTGCTCTTTAGAGGAACCTTTCATGGACTTAGTAGTGTGAGAGTCTTTTTCAGATAGGGACTGCTCTCCAGAGTCCACTTCCATCATCCTTGTTTTACACTGCTCGGAAATTCTATTGGACTTGTGGCGACCTGAGCCGCTCAAGTCAATCTCCAGATTAACCTGGCTCTCCATAATTCTCCATTTTTTGGGCCTTCGTTCGGTTTCAAAAGTTTTGTTTTTTTATAATAACTTCAACTATTTTCCTATATCTTCATTCTTCTTTTTTCATTTCATCAAACAACTTTAATTTATATCTTAATTCTTTATTTTTGTCTTTTTCCTTTCTCCAACTTATATTTAAAAATATCATTTTTATAAGAAATTTCACATATTCTTTCTCAAGTACTTTATAATTTGCATCAATTGTGAATTACAGTTTGTATTTAAATTACTTTTAAAAAATAAATTTGAATTTTCTTTTTTTACATTTTTAGTGATTTCCCCAATTAACAAAAAATGATTTTATCTAATACTTCTTGTAGATATTTCTTTCGGGAGTCTCATAAATCTATCTAACTTGACACAACATCTATCTTAATTTCAATTGAAGAGTGAATAAGGATTTTCTTCAAGGTGGTGTCATCATAGATGTAATAAAGGAGGTGTTGGTTCTTGGTATAAAATGGTTTATACTACAAAATAGCCACTAGTACTCTTCAACAAATTTTGAGGATAAGCCAACTCCAAAAGGAAAATTCCTAAGAGGACCGGACCAACTGAAAAGAAGTAAAATATCCTTATATACTTTTGGCTCTGTAAACCCAAGGCAGTTGTTTCTATGATATTTATATAGGCTTCTAGCAACATTTTTTATTAAAAGATAAACAAATAGATATCACATATGAGGCATCAAACATGACAGGGAGGTACTAGATGATGCATAATCACCCATTTAACATCAACCTACATGGAGAAATAATGTGGGACAACAAACATGCATTAAAGTAAATAATATTCTATGATTTGAACAACATTTTTAGCATGAAACATAAGGAATATCAGAAAATAACACATATGTAAAACTCTACAAGAAGGTGATATCAATGCCTCATCCTATTGATCCTTGGAGTCATGGGATGTAAAACATTATACAATAGAATTGGTCAATAGAAAATACATCTAATAGATACTACATTACAACACCCTTTAACAGTAATCCTAACCCAACTTACTTATCAAATCCATTCACATACCCAATAAAATGTAACTTCTAACAAACATTTAATTGATCCATTAGACCAAAGCATGAAAGAATAACCACATATCTCACAATAAGACACTAAGAGAGACTAAATATTTATTTTATTTCACTTAAAACATAAATTGTGTGTGAAATGGAGAGAACATAACCAACATTATATTTCATTGAAAATCTATGCTATCTATGTCATATAACATAAATACAGCTTACAACTACATATCACCACAAAAGAATAGAAAAAGCATTATATTTCACTGAAAATCCATGCTATCTATGTCATATAACATAAATATATCTTACAACTACAACTCGTGCCACAAAAGAACTCGACCTAGATTCATAATAGTGTTTTGTGGAAGATTTACAACAATACCCAAAACAAGAAAACTTGATACTGGAACCAGATATGTTTAAAGCCCCAAGAATGGTCTAGAAAAATAAAGAAGTGGAACTGCAAAAAAAAAGTTAGAACCTGCCCAAGATAGAAGAAAGAGACCGGATTTGATTTGATACTACCACCTATCCCTCTCCAATCTTATTGGCCCAGATATCTTCTCCCTCCTCCACTAATGACCCTAGGATTCTAAAATTAATTAGAATCAAAAAACAATTGGGTCATAACCTAAAGCTTAACCTAACAAGATTTGATCCATAAAATCATTACACTAGCATAGTATGCCATCTCTTAACCTTAAAATGTGAACAAATTCCCAGCTAGTGAAATAGAAAAGTTATGATCTTTGTAAATATCATGCCCTAGATGGGCCCTCAAATTTGTAGAGTTGACGTGTGTCAAATATTTTTAGGAATCTCTCCAAGCTCATGATTGACTGAAATTGTTGCAACATGCACAAGGATGTAACATTTTTGGTAACCTCCCTCCCTCTTTCTAAAGGTTACCACATAATTTCAATGTCTCGTCGACCTCTTCATCTCCTTGCACCTCTTTGCAACATTTTCATTAGTAAATATGAGAATGTTAACTTTGTGGATATTGAGATTGCAACATAGTTTTACTTTAAATATCACTTTGTCCATCATTGTCTATTAGATACCCCTCTTTCTATGATATACACAATACCTTCCTTCTCTCCCAATATAATTCCTACAATTATATCTTGTTTTCATCGCACTGTAAACTGGATAAACTTTAAGATTTTATAGCCATAGTGACCCTTTTATTCTTGTGCATGACACATCAAACAGCTCCATTTATAGAAAAAACAATCACATTTATGTCCCTTCTTCTCAAACTCCTTATTGCTCCATGAAAATCCTGTGATATTATGATGGCCTGTAACATAAACTCATCCTTATACAATAAAATTTGTTCACCTTTTTTGTTATATCACAAAATTATCATTTATTTTACCCATGTGCTAAAATATTAGCACATGGGTTGCAAATATTTTGACCACAATATAATCAGAAACTTCAATATTAAAAACTCTACAATTAGATTTCACCAATCAATCGTCTCCATGTATCATGAACTATGATGCAACTTGGCCACACATTCTTGGTCACAAATAAAGTAGGAAGACATGCGACACCATCTTGTGATTGCACACTTGATAAGATTTGATAAATTTTGATCATGGGATTGTGAGGACTACCTATTTTTGTAGCATTTTAATCCCTAAGCACTAATGGGGCATAATACCAATTGAGCACCTTTTTGAATAGATTAAAAGATCACCATTGAAAAAGGCAAGTGTTGAAAGATGGACGTGTTGGTAATCTGATATTTAACCAAAAGGAATGTTGACCATAGCATAATATATCAAAGTAAATTGTTGATCAATGAACATTTGGCAGATGAAAAAGCCTCACCTCGCAACTAGTCAGGTTCATCTGTGGCATCATCATGGAATCACGGGGTGAATAAGAAAACAAAATGAAGCCCACCACTTAAAAAAGTAAAGATACCCACCAAACATGAATAGTTAACATATTAATTAGTGAAATAAAAGGAAAAGGCTCTAAGGAGAGACTTTAGAAAAAAATAGCTTGGTGTGTGAAAGATTAAAAAGGACCCATACTTAATCACTTACACTGCTAGGTCTTTACATATAGGTCACCTTTAATAATGACTATCCCTTTTGGCCTTATCATCCAAAAAGGTATAGATGAAAAAGAATAGCATAGAGTCTAATGAAAAGGCTTTAATTGATTGAAAACCCTAAACCCTAACTAAAAAACAAGGGGTCAAAAATGATCACAAGGGAGAAAATAAAATTGAATACCATACCTCCTTAGATGATAAAGCCTGAAAAACATAAGATATGTAAAAGCATGAAGTCCAGAATAGGGTACTTACTCAAATCTTCAAAGGGCTCATGAAATTTTTTACAGTGGTAATCTCAAGAATTTGAGAATAGAAACAAGAGGTTCTAAAAAATGATTATGTGGAGGAACCCACATATAATCAAATCAGATCATAAGTCTTCTCTAATTTTTTTTCTAAAATATTATGATGAAATAATGAGGAAAAATAAATGGTGAAGGACCTTTTCATACACTACATCTGAAAACATCATTGGACACACATTGAGGTTGAATTTTTCAATTCTAGTTATGTCCTTTGTGCACATTTTCCTATCAAAGGCCATGAATTCTATGACCTTTTCTTTAATACCTATGGTGAGGGAGAATAAGGAGATTTTAGTGTAACTAATATACAAGGAAATTGCAATTCTAGGGTTCCTCATTGGAAGAGTCAACTTTTGGAAGCCACAAGTTTCATGTCTTTTCTTCTGTAAATCAAAAGGGATACAAAATAGGAAAGGTTCAAGATTGCTAGGGCTGATAAAATAATAACATTTCTTCTCCACTCCATTGCACTGAACTGGTCAAAGATCTCGACTAAACCTATTGACAACACTTGATCAAATTGGAGGATAGATAAAGTGGTAGGGATTAACATAGTTTATGCAATAGTGTAACATAGTTCATACAATTATGTGGTATAGATATTAGTGTTATTATAGATTATATTCTTTGCTAAGTAATATCTTGAAAGTTTGGTTGGTTTTTTAATCAAAGTTTGAGAGTTCCCTAGCTCATAGGGGTTGCACTTTAATGTTATATTTTCTATCTTTGATAGATGTGACAAGAGAGAAGGCCCTAACCCTTATTTTATTGATCCAAAAAAAGGGAAGAACTAATACACTTAAGGTTTCACTATCCACCTTACTCTAACTTATGCTTTAGCCATTTTATTGTGTTTATAAATTGGTTTATTATTATGATGAAGTAGACATCTTAAAGATGTTGGTGATGATGAAGTTGAGGAAGAACAAGAAAATGCAGAACCTGTACCTGTGATGGATCGGGGTGGAGAAAGATTTTTTAAGACTTTGACAAGTCTCATGTCTACACCACACTTCAATCCTCCTCAGTATGGTGGAAACTTGGATTCTGATGAACTAGTGGACTGGATCACTGAGATGGAAAATTACTTTGAATATGAGAATGTACCTGAAGACAAGAAAGTGAAGATTGCAAGCACAAAGTTGAAAATTTGTGCATCTTTATGGTGGGAACATCTGTAGCTGGATAGAAAAAGGAAAGGAAAAGACAAAATCAAGGTATGGAATAATATGGTGAATAAATTGAAAGGAAAGTTCTTACCTTGTGATTATTAGATTAACCTAGTTAGATGAATGCAAAGTTTGAAGTAGAAAGATAGCTCAGTAAAAGAATACATTGAGGAATTCTATAGATTAGATATCAGATCTAGACATGATGAAGATAATGTAGAAAGAATTGGTAGATACCTGAATGGTTTGAGAGATTCCATCCAAGAATAAATCAACTTGGTTAAGTTGGAAAGCATTGAAGAGGCTTATAAATTTTCTTTGAAAGCCGAGGAGAAATTGAACAAGAGGCATGAACAAAGACAAAGAGGTAAGGGTAGTAGATTCACTAGAGGAAGAGGTAGATCCTATGGTGAAAATAGTAGATCTAAACTAGAAAAGACAAATCTAGACAAAGGCAAGACTGAGTGGAAAGGTGAAAGTTCATCTAGAGGCAGAGGCAATAACTACCGAGGTGTAAATAGTAGAGGAAGTTTATGAAGAACTTGTTATAATTCTAGAGAAGAAGGAGATAGATCATTTGAATGTACATAAGAAAGTAAGAAGGTTGATAATAGTCAGAATCCTTTGGTGCAAGAAGAGTCACCGAATAAACTTGAGAAGGAAAATAACTTGATGGTAAGAAGGGCATTGTGGAATGAAAGTAAAAAGGAAGATTTAGTAAGGAAAATTTTGTTCAAGACCAGATGTTGATTTTGTTAGTTCTTCCCTTTGATCTTCAACTTGTAGATTTATACTTTGATGGATAACTACAAGAATACTTTGACTCTATCACCACTCCAAAGTGTACAAGGAAGAGGGTCAATTAACAAGGATCAACAATGAGATCCTCCTACACTTTGAGCCTTAATGCTCAAGTGGGTGTACCCTTGATTCACTTCTTGAAAGGAATCACTGAATGTTATACCACTATACCCTTTACTAACTAATTGAAAGATTTTATCATTTAAATGTGTGTGTGTGATTGATGGTGATGGACTGCTTCTAGGGAATAGATCAATGCCTTAACCTAGGGCAAAGAGTCACTTGATAACATATATAAACTAAAAATGTAACTCAAACACACATGAACTCAGAGTAAGTGCTTTTCCTATTACTCCCCTCACTACCAAACATGATCATCAAATTCCAATCCAATAATGAACCCACTAAAATCACCCTAAAGGATTTAATCCTAACTTTGTTAGGAACTCCAAGCTGATCTCACAATACTCTTTGTTTACCATATGCTAATCCACTTTGTGACCTTAACATATATGAATCCACAATCAGAATAAGAAGACAAATCAAAAGTTTGAGATAGGAATTCAAGTGTATTCTCATTAACTTTCAGAATCAATACATTACCAAGACAAAAAAATGCAAAGAGAAATAAAACCCTAAATCCAAGCTCTCATTGTTCAGTATAATACCATCAACAACAACCCCTAATACAGAAAAAATTCTACAATATATACCCCCGTAGTCATCTTGGAAACCCAAAATAGGTTGCAACAAGCTATGGATGACTAGGGTTAGGGTTTCACCCACTAAACCAACTAAAACAGTCAAGAATTTATTATAGGGGATGAAAACTAGTCAGGCATGCCTGTGAAAGATTTGCACTTATGATAGATCTCTGAGAAAGTACTACAAATCATGGAATTCTATGTCAATCAGTCCTTTTAGCCACCTGCAACATGCCTTGAGAAACATTTTCCCATACCCTTACGATACAGAAAAACCTCTGCAGTCAATCATTAAGCCTCTGGACTCTACAGATGCACTAGGAAACCAACTTCACCAAATCCAGCCGCTGAAACAATAAATTTTAGTCCTTTATGTCGCTGGAAATCCTTCAAATATTCAAATTCTAGAAGCAATGGCTATTTGCATGGTGCCAATATTGAATCAACAGTCGATATTCAAACCTTGATCAACTTTAAAACCCTGCCATTAGATTCATTTACTTTTCCTGGGCCTGCGCGCTTTACATTGCTTTAAGTAAAATCAACGGTTGTCGTTATACCATGATGCTAAAAGTTGAGTATCTTACCTCAGCGGTATAATGAAAACCACATGATCTTCCTGAACTTGCAGGCACTTTACTTCCTTTGAAAACCACAGCCCCACTGATAACATCCATCTTGTCACCCTGTCGATCAATCAAAAACCTTACATGCTAGCACCTTCTGACGACTAGATCCACCGAGCGGTCTTCATGTTAGATTCCAAATCAATCGCTATCACATGATCACAAAGGGGGATAATATTGCTTGTGATCATGCGATAGCCACAAGATCTTCAAGTGACTGACACTTGACCCCACCTTGCCGCATAAGCCATTTCAACAAATCACAAGCTGCCACATTGTGAAAATTGGCAGGTGGGCCTCTAACTTTTCCCTCATTCCTTAGACCTTTGACACACACCACATCAGACTCCCATTGACCAATCAAAAGTTTCCATATCACATACACATAGCAGTGGACCCACTGATACCATCCCTAGTCAGATTCAAAATCAATGGATGTCGCATGATCTCATGGGGTAGGAATATTCCATGCAATCATACGTTGACTGTTGATCAAAAACTCTAACATGAAGCCCTCTAACAAGCTCCAACACATCACTTCATGGACCAATGAGAAAGTACTAACTAAGCACACCT
Organism: Chamaecyparis obtusa; assembly: GCA_027943335.1. Classification (NCBI taxonomy): domain Eukaryota; kingdom Viridiplantae; phylum Streptophyta; class Pinopsida; order Cupressales; family Cupressaceae; genus Chamaecyparis; species Chamaecyparis obtusa. The sequence continues at coordinate 90,223 of BSBK01005641.1, forward strand.
GGCAGTGGACCCGCTTCACTGAAAAGCTATGTCATATAAAGAATCAATGGTTGTTTGATAATCTCATGCATCTAACACATCCCTTGGAAAGACACACCCATCATTGAACTCTACAAATGTCAGAGCCTTCTAACATGCTGACAAACAAGACCCATGAACACTTTTAATCCTTGGGAAAGATTGATGGTCATCACTATACCGCGATGCATAAAAGACATGCATCTCATCTTAATGGTATAACGATAGCCATAGGATCTTTCCACACTTTAATCTTCATACTACTCAGGTCCCATGGTGACACATCATCCAACTGAAAATCAAACCAGAAAACAACACATTGCAAAAAAATGACAAGTCAAAGACCTGTCATCTTGAATACCAATTTCAAAAGATTCTGACAACTGCCACCTCAAGACTACTAACAACCGAAGAAAAGCCCGCTAGGACAGATGTCACCTCATCACATGATCACATGTCAGAAACTCTAACATCAGGAAACCTTGTGATGTAACGATAGCCACATATTCTTAAAGGGTCTAAACTTAGGAAAAATAACTGCGGGTGACTTAGGAAAAATTAACGCTAACAGACTTAGGCTTAGGAAAATATTAAAGGGGGCCCTGACATGAAACCTTAGTCACATGATCGCATAGCACAAAAATGGCTCATGCAATCATGTGAAAAACTTCTTAAATAGAACAAGGGGTTAAAACTTTTTAGCACATGGGTATTTTAGGACTTAAGTGACCTGAAAAAGTAATGTTAAAATAGAACAGGGCCAAGGTAAAACAAAGGGTTTTCATGCAAGAGCTAGATTTTTAAAATTTTGAAATAGGACTTAAGGCCAGAGACATGAAAAACATTGCAGAGACAAAAGGGAAAAACAAGAAGCCATGAAAATTTTTCTGAGTGATAACAGTGGCTCTATCTAGGGATGTATGCCTCCTATAGGCATAGCAAAGATATAGAATCACTGGTTAAAGTAGACCATCCCACTAGAAAAACTGATGATAGAGAGCATTAGGACCAAAACCCCACAGACCAGGACAAAATAGGATAGGAGAAAGCAACTTTACAAAATTTATAGAATGTACAGACCTAACTACTATTGATGGAAAATAGAATACCTTCAATTAAAGTATTTCTTCAAGAATTGTCCATGAACTAGCAATTCTTGAATATCACCATTTAACTCTTTCACAATTTATGAATCCTAGCCCCATTTCTCATGAATTAGATATGGCCCTGGCCAGATGGGATCAAACTTTCCATGTTTTCCCCTATCCTCCAGTCTGGCATTCCAAATTAATACTAGGTCATCAGGCTCAAACCTCCTTTCAACAGTTTTCTTGTCATATAAATTTTTAACTTGCAACTACAATTTGGCATTTCTTGCAACTAATTCTCTTCTAGTTTCATCCAGCCTAATGAGGTCCTCAATCCTCAACTGCATCTCATCATCTATATCATCATCATATAATTGCACAAATTTATACATTTCAAGCAGATTATTTTGAGGAATTCTTGCATGTATCCCATATACTAGGTCAAAGGGTGCACAACCAATTTCCCTCTTCATAGTTACCCTATTAGCCCATATAGCTAATGACAGTTTTGAATTCCATGCCCTCTTATTCTTTTCAAGAATCCTCCTGAGGATCTTAATCAAACTCTTATTAGTAGATTCTACCTAACCATTTCCTTGTGGATGATAAGGTGAGGAATAAGAAATTTGAATTCCTAAACCTTTGCAATATTTCTTATATTTAGTAGACTTGAAGCACATGGCATTGTCACTTACTATTCTCTTAGGGCACCCAAACCTTGTAACAATATTATTCAATAGAAAATCCATTACCACCTTACTAGTTGCATTCCTTGTAGGTATAGCCTCTATCCACTTTGTAAAGTAATCAGTGGCAACTAAGATCCATGAGTGTCCTCCACTTGAATTGTTTGGTATCTTCCCTATAAAATTGATTCCCCATTATTGGAAAGGAGCTTGTACTTATACTGGTTTTAATGGCATGTTACCTAAAAATTTAAGCTTACCAAAGAACCTTTGACAAGCATCACACCTCCTTACCAACTGTTCTGCATCCTTAAAGATTGTGGGCCTCTAGAATCCTACTCTCAAGATTTTATGAGTAGTTGTTTTACCCATATAATGCCCACCACAAACTCCTGCATGCATTTCCTTTAACAGCTTGTTAGCCTGATCTTCATCAACACATTTCAAAAGTATGCAATCTAAATTCTTTCTATACAATTTGCATTTCACAATTACATACTTGATGGCCTATAATTTCAATGTCATCTTCTGATTATCATTCATTCCTGCTAGACATCTCATATTTCTTAAGTAATAGATGATATCTTGATACCAGATACAATCATCCATGTCACATGTATAATCAGTTTCAGCTTGATTTATCTGATTTGCATCAAGTTTGGATTGAGCCATCAGTTTTTCCAATCCTTGTCCTCTAACCAATTTAGTAATTTGGATATCAATGTTGAATTCTTGGATCCTATTGATCCATCTGCATCTTCTCCCGGACACATCTTGCTATGAGAAAATATCTTTTACTGCTGCACTTGGCACAAAGGCAATCACAATTGCTCCGATCAGATAACATCTAAAATTTTTCACAACCTTTACCAATGCATAAGCTTGTTTTTCATTTATGTCATACTTTAATTCAACAGCCTGTAAAGATTTACTAAAGAATGCAATAGGCTGCTCATAACCTTCCTTATTTTTCTGCAACAAAACTGCAGCAATAGTGTGAAAAGATGCGAAAGAGAAGATATGCATTGGTATACTATAATCAGGTGCCTTAAGCACTGGTGCATCTTTAATGGATTTCTTGATATTCTTGAAAGCTTCATCAGGCTCACCCTCCCATGTAATAGTAGATCATTTCTTCAACATCTTGGATATAGGTCTAGTGACCTCAACAAAGTTTGTTACAAATCTTCTCAAAAAGTTTACCTGACCAAAGAAGGACTGAATTCCCTTAATATTCTTTGTCCTCTGAATCTTATCAATGGCTTCCACCCTCTTAGGATCAATCCTAACTCCTTGCTTCCCCACCAAGTGGCCAAGTGACTTACCCTCAGTGACACCAAAAGTACATTTCCTTGGGTTTAATGAAATGCCATATTCCAAGGCCCACAAAAATATTTTCTCTAAATGAGTACAATGATCATCTTACTTCTTGGAATAGGAAGTTAAATCATCTTGATAAACAACAAGGAAATCATCAATAAAATATGAAAAGGCAAGATCCATTGCCCTCTAAAAAGTAGCACCAGCATTTGTTAGACCAAAAGGCATTCTCACATAAACATATGACCCCCAAGGTGTAGTGAAAGTTGTTTTAAATTGTTATGATTCTTTGACAATTACCTGATTATAACCAGAGAAACCATCCATCATAGACATCAATTCTAATCCGGTCACTCTCTACAACATAGATTCCATATTGGGCAGACAATAGTTATCCTTTATTGAGTTGATATTCAAATTCCTGAAGTCTACACAAAGTCTGATGTCACCATTCTTCTTTCTAATAGGGACAAGATTTGACACCCAAGAAGAATGCCTAATGGGCTTGATAATGCTAGCATCTCTTAACTTCATAAATTCTTCTTGCATCTTAGGTGCCAAAATGGGATTTATAGGCCCTTTTTTTTACCGGAAAGGTTTAGCATCTCCCTTCAAAGGAATGATATGCTAAAACAAGTCTTCTCTATCAACCTTTAGGTCATCATATGACCATGCAAAAACATGCCTGAATTTTCTCACTAACTCAATCAAAGATTTTCTCACATTGTGAGACATGTCCCTACCAATGTATACCTTCTTAGGTGCCTCATGTGTTCCAAGATTTATCTCTTCTAGATCAGCATGATCTTCTCTTTTGATATTCTTTTGAACTCTATCCTAGTTATCAAAGACAATTTCCAAAACAACAAGCCCCTTGGGCACCTTGTTAGTTCTAAGCTAAATAACTTCATTTCCAAAGACAACCTCCTTTCCTTCTATAGTTTCAAACAAAGTTAAGCAATCAAATTCCTGACCATGATACTGATCTTCACAACTCATAAACTTTAAGATATCATTATCATCATCAAAAACTTGCCAATTTTCAATATTGTTTGGTATATTAGGTCTAGCCTAAATTTCAACTTTAGGGATACCAGTAAATGTAATATCACTGGGATTGATTGCTATATTGGCTAACAAATCAGCCATCTTATTGTTACTTCTATCCTTCCACTCAATATTGAAGGCATCAAAATGTTCAATCAAATCCCAAACTGCATTCCTATATTGTTTTAACCTTTTGTTCTTGGAAGCATATACTGACCTAACTTGGAACACCACCAACTTAGAATCACCAACAACACTTGAGAACCTAATACCATGTTTTTGTGCCAACCTCAGTCCTAACGACAATGCCTCATACTCTGCTATATTGTTGGTACAAAAGAAATTCAATGTGAAAGAAAATTTGTAGGTGTTCCCATTAGGAGAAATAAGTAAAATACTTGCTCCTGCTCCATCCTTGCAATTTGCACCATCAAAGTACATTACCCAAAAATCACCCTTCAGAGAAGTAACACTTAGCTCAACAGAGATAGGTGACAAATTTGGTTCCTTCTCAAGCACATGGATCTCTTCCCTAAAAGCATTAATATCAGTATCCACAAAACATGTAGTTTCATTATCAATACTTCTCTCAATCATGTGGCATACTCTTGGTTCTCACTCAATCTTGAAAAACTGACCATCAATCTTGAAAGTGGCATAGGACAAATCACACTGTAAACTTCCACCCATGGCAGCACTCCACCTTCTAGATAGTAGCATCCCATAATGGGGAGGGATGTCCACCACCAAAACACTCATTGTTAACTCTTTCTCTAGATATGCTGCCAGCCTATATGGCATTGCATTAATAGTCCCAATGATTGGTACGTCCCTCTGATCCATTGCACAACATCTACCTTGAATTGTATCAACTTTAAGGCCTAATTTTTCCATAATCTTAAAAGCCATAATAGTATTAGAGGCACCACTATCAATCATATAATTTCTTAATTTCATTCCATTCACAAGGACACTTAAAAATAATGGATCAATGTTTTCAAGGCTAGCATTGATAGAACTGTCCAAATATATAGGAGGAATTTGAGATACAATTCCCTGAGCAGCAACACCTTTCAAAGCTTTACCTTGAGATCCATTGCATGCAACATCATTGTTATGAACATTATCTACCCATGTAATAGCTCTGTCTTTTTGTTTAGGGATCCTCAACAATTCTAACAATGGAACCTTAACTATAATTTGGGACAATACAGATAACATATCAATAGGAGCAGTGGGAGGAACCTCAATCTGTACTGCCTTAGTATCCTTTTTCTTATCTAATACATTAGATGTATTGGTCGTGGACCCTCATTTTTTCATTCTTAGCCATTGTGTTAACTGGCTTCTCAATCTCACTAGAAAATCTTTCAACTCCAACTCCCTTAGGCTCACAATTCTTACCTTTTACATTCTTGAATTTCACCATGTGATCACCTTTTGATTTGTTCTCATTAGGCTCTCTAGAGTTGGTACTCTTTATAAACATTCCTGCAGCTTTTCCATTTGTATCCCTTGCTACCATGCCCCTAGTTTTAACTTGAGCAATCATTTCTACAGTAATCCTATCCATCTCTTCTCTAGAAGGTCTTCTTAAATTTACTGGCTCAGAAGAAGAGTTCATGTTACATGTCTTCTTATCAATGTCTTTATCATCAGAACAAACATCTTGATGAAAAAAGGCCTGTGTGAGTCTCTTCACATTTACATCTGCTTCTTCATCAAAATCAGAATCATCTTCATATCCTAGATATGAAGTAGCCATATTGCATCCAACATCATCATGAGTCTCTTCTTGATCTATCTCCTCATTGCCACAATCTTGATTTGTAGCCATCGAATGTGCAACCACACAATGCTCTTTAGAATGAGGGGACTAGCATGCAACACACCAAGGTATGTCATCCATGACATTTATTGAAGCTTTTTGTAGAGGGTCAGGGACACCTCTGTCAATGTTTCCTCTTGCAACAGGGACAACAAGCTTTCCATCCTTCAATTGGGTGTTTTAGGGGTAGTTCTGTAATCTATTCTGCTTATTGAAATTATTGTTGAACCGAGACCTTTCATTGGTAGGAGCATTGAAGTTCCTATTTCCAGGTGCCTTCAAATCCTTCAATGCATTGAGTACCTTATCCAATTTATCTTCTTCTTGCCTCCTAGTTCCAACATTCCTATCATTTTATTTTTTTTATTTCTTGTCCCCAAACAACTTAGGGTCATCTCTCTTCCCACCCAACTTCCCTAATATTTTCATATTGTTCTCAATATTGATAGCAATCCTAAAAGCATCTCTAAGAGTTCTTGGTTCCTTATCCCTAAACAAGTATCCCATCTTTCCATCAAATGCATTGAAGTATGTAGTTAGACAAACATTGTCATCTAACCGCATAACTTGGAATAACTTATGCATACCCTTCTAAAATCTCATATTGAACTCGACTGCAGATTCATTCTAATTTTTCCTTATGGTATTGAACTCATTCAACATGAAACTACCATTAGGCCTATCACCATACTACTCTTTAAAACATCTCTCAAAAGAATCCCAAGTATCAATACATTTATCAGGAAGTCCCTTAAACCAATCTCTAGCATCCTCCATTAGAGATTTAACAAATAATTTCATGACTACATCCTCATGCTCTACCTCATAATCATTAAGCATATCAACAAATAACCTAAGATGCTCCTCACAATTAATAGCATTATTACCAAAAAACTTAGGTACCTTATCTCTTATATCAGTTGGAAAAGCATTTGGGTAGCCTGGTATCCCATCAAAACTAATTTTCCTATAGCCCTCTAGTTGCATAGGTCTTCTTTGAAATCCTAAACTAGTGTTCCCACTAGAATTATTATTTTTATCTACATTCCCACCCACTTGCACATTTGACTATCTATTAGGATCAACAAATGATTTGGTAGATACATTAGGAATTAGATTACTAGTAGTAGCATTGCTAAGTGGAACAATAGTGTTCATATATGGAATACCTAATTCAGTAGTAGAAGGGCCATGAACTTTAGTTGATGAAGCCTTCAAGAACTGGATCTTTCTTCTTTTCTCTGTAATAGTAGCATCAACTTTAGCTCTTTCCAACTCTTGAGCAAGAGCTTCATCCTCTCTTCTTTTTCTTTCTATCTTTGTCTCCCTATTTGATTTAGGTGGTGGGACCCCTGGTATTGTCATTGGTTTGCTTATTTGGACACCCACCATCTTCTACTTTCCTTTTTCATTAATAACCACAGTAGGCCTAGTGATCTCATGTCCATTCCTACCCTTAGGAAAAGGAGCATAACTTTGCACTTGTTTGATCACTGGGTCCTCTTCATCAAACTCATGGTCTTGCAACAAGCATTCTTGCTCACTTCTTAAAGCTTCAAGATCACCAAAAACATCATGTTGTAATACCCTACGAGCAGAAGCAAGCATCTTGTTTCTCTCCTTCATTTGATTATTTTTTCTTAAAAGAGACTGCCTCTCCATTAGAGTGTTTACTTTTTTAGCCTCTCTCTCCTCTTGTAACCTTTTGTATATGGCATCCTACTCTTCCAACTATAACCTAAGTGCAATTAGATCATGTGGATCTATCATGTTGTCTTCAAAGCTTGATGATACTTCCACATCAGTAGGATGTTCATATGGGAAATGCACTTGCCTCAGTCTCATGGGTTGCCTTCTAAAATTATCTTCATCAAGATCTAAATAAATCTCAAAACCCATCTCTTGGGTTTGTTCATTCTGATCTGCAAGCAATGAACCCTTGTCTTGAAATACAGCTTCTGGGGTATCATAAAATTTATCTTCAGAGCGACCACCATCTGATCTAGAAACTCTATCTTGTGAACCTTCCTCACTTGAGGAAACATGTGGTGCTCTACCTCTGGTATTTCTTTGTTCTCTTATGGGAACACTAGTAGACTCACTATTCCTCCTGATCCAACTCTTCTTCTCTTGTCTAGGCAATTGTTCCAGAGTAACCTCTGGGTTTTTCTTGACAAAAGACCTAGTATTCCTCCTTTTGTTCATGATTTGTAGTCTATAACACTGGTTCTAACCTTTTTGAGTTACCACCCACCAAAGTGGGAAATCCTTAACTAAATACAATAGGAAAACAAGAGTGCACTTTGAAAATTTTTATCTCTACACTCTCCCCAGTAGACTCGCCATTTTTTTGGTTCTTCCCTTTGATCTTCAACTTATAGATTTATACTTTGATGGATAACTACAATAATACTTTGACTCTATCACCACTCCAAAGTCTACAAGGAAGAGGGCCAATTAACAAGGATCAAAAATGAGATCCTCCTACACTTTGAGCCTTAATGCTCAAGTGGGTGTAACCTTGATTCACTTCTTGAAAGGAATCACTAAATGTTATACCATTATAAGCTTTACTAACTGATTGAAAGATTTTATCATTTAAATGTGTGTGTGTGTGTGTGTGTGTGTGTGTGTGTGTGATTAATGATGATGGATTTCTTCTAGAGCATAGATCAGTGCCTTAACCTAGGGAAAAGAGTCACTTGATAACATATATCAACTAAAACTTTAACTCAAACTCAAATGAACTCAGAGTAAGTTCTTTTCCTATTACTCCCCTCAGTCCCAAACATGATCATCAAATTCCAATCCAATAATGAACCCACTAAAATCACCCTAAAGGCTTTAATCCTAACTTTTTTAGGAACTCCAAGCTGATCTCACAATACTATTTGTTTACCATATGCTAATCCACTTTATGACCTTAACATAAATGAATCCACAATCAGAATAAGAAGACAAATCAAAAGTTTGAGATAGGAATTCAAGTGTATTCTCATTAACTTTCAGAATCAATACATTACGAAGACAACAAAATGCAAACAGAAACAAAACCCTAAATCCAAGCTCTGCTTGTTCAGTATAATACCATCAACAACAACCCCTAATACAAAAAAGCTTCTGCAATATATACCCCCTAGTCATCTCAAAAACCCAAAATAGGTTACAACAAGCTATGGATGACTAGGGTTAGAGTTTCACCCACTAAACTAACTAAAATAGTCAAGAATTTATTATAGGCGATGAAAACTAGTCGAGCATGCCTGTGAAAGATTTGCACTTATCATAGATCTCTGAGAAAGTACTGCAAATCATGGAATTCTATGTCAATTGTTCCTTTTAGCCACCTACAACATGCCTTGAGCAACATCTACCCATACCCTTATGGCAAAAAAACACCTCTGCAGTCAATCATTAAGCCGTTGGACTCTGCAGATGCACTAGGAAACCAGCTTCACCAAATCTAGCTACTGAACCAATAAATTTTAGTCCTTTTTCTCACTGGAAACCCTTCAAAAATTCAAATTCTAGAAGCAATGACTATTTCCATGGTTCTAGCAGTGAATTGGTAGTTGATATACAAACCTTGATCAACTTTAAAACCCTGTTGTTAGATTCATTTAGTTTTCCCAGGCCCACGTGTTTTGCTATTCTTTAAGTAAAATCGATGGTTATTGTTATACCACGATGCTAAAAGCTGAGCATCTTACCTCAGTAGTATAATGACAACCACATGATCTTCATGGAACTATAGGCACTTTACTTCCTTTGAAAACCATGGCCCCACTAACAACATCCAGCTTGTCACCCTGTCAACCAATCAAAAACCTTACATGCCAGCATCTTCTGATGACTGGGTCAACCGAGTGGTCTTCATGTTAGATTCCAAAACAATGGTCATCGCATGATCACAAAGGGGAAGAAAATTCCTTGTTATCATGCAACAACCACAAGATCTTCAAGTGACTAACACTTGACTCCACCCTGCTGCATAAGCCATTTCAACAAATCACAAGCTGCCATGTTGTGAAAACTAACAGGCAGGCCTCTGACTTTTCCTTCATTCCTCAGACCTTTGACATGCATGACATCAAACTCATGTCGACCAATCAAAAGCTGCCATATCACGTACATGTAGGAGTAGTCCCACTGACACCATCCCTGATCAGATTCGATATCAATGGATGTCGCATGATCTCATGGGGTAGGAATATTCCATGTGATTATACACCGACCATTGATCAAAAACTCTAACACCAAGCCCTTTGACAAGGTCCAACACATAACTTCATGGACCAATGAGAAAGTGCTTCCTAAGCACACCTGGCAGTGGACCCGCTTCACTGAAAAGCTATGTCATAAAAAGAATCAATGGTTGTCTTATAATCTCATGCATCTGACACATCCCTTACGAAGACATGCCCACTGTTGATCTCTACAAATGTCAAAGCCTTTTGACATGCCGACAAGCCTGACCCACTAAACACTTTTAATCCTTGGGCAAGATCAATAGTCATTGGTATACCATGATGCATAAAAGACATGCATCTCATCTTCATGGTATAATGATAGTTGTAAGATCTTTCCACACTATAATCTTTGTACTACTCAAGTCCGATGGTGACACATCATCCAACTGAACATCGAACTAGAAAATAACACATTGCAAAAAAATGACAAGTGGAAGACCTATCATCTTTAATACCAATTTTGAAAGATTCTGACAACTGCCACCTGAAGACTACTGACAACCAAAGATGGGCCCACTAGGACAAATGTCAACTCGTCGCATGATCACATGTCAGAAACTCTAACATCAGGAAACCTTGCAATGTAACAATAGACACATATTCTTTAAGGGTCTGAACTTAGGAAAAATAACTGTGGGTGACTTATGAAAAATTAATGCCGACAGACTTAGGCTTAGGAAAATATTAAAGGGGACTCCGACATGAAACCTCAGTCGCATGATTGCATAGCATGAAAAAGGCTCATGCAATCATGTGAAAAACTACTTAAATAAAACAAGGGGTCACAACTTTTTAGCACATGGGTATTTTAGGACTTAAGTGACCCAAAAAAGTAATGTTAAAATAGAATAGGGCCAGGGTAAAACAAAGGGTTTTCATGCAACAACTAGATTTTTAAAATTTTGAACTAGGACTTAAGGCCAGAGACATGAAAAACATTGCAAAGACCAAAGGGAAAAACCAGAAACCATGAAATTTTTTCTAATTGATAACAAATTTTAGGACAAATTTTGGAAGGTAATCATTGATAGTGGTAACTCAAAGAATCTGGCATCTGAGGAGATGGTCACAAAACTAAAGTTGACAAGGTTGGAATATCTGAAGGCCTATCAGATTTCATGGATCAAAGATAAGCATACACTCTTGGTAAGTGAACAATGTTATGTGAATTTGAAAAGTGAAAAGTACTATGATAAGGTTTTATGTGATATCATGCCTATGGATTATTGTCATATTTTATTGGGTAGACCTTTGCAATATGATAGACATGCTATATATGATGGGAGATTGCATAAGTATACTATTGTGTTTGATGGAAGAAAACAAATCTAGTTACCTTTTATGGAAGAACCTATTAGTAATGTTTGGGCATATGTAAAATTTTTCTTGATGGAAGGAAGAAAGTTTGTTAAGGATTTGAAAAATAATGATGTATGTTTTGCTGTGATTCCTAACAAACCAAGTAAGAAAATAGAGGATAGTGTTCTTGAGGAGATTGATAATTTTCTCACCAAGTACAAAGATATCATTTTTGATAATTTACCAAATAGTTTTCCACTGAAGACAAGCATTGCTCATTGTATGGATCTTACCCCTGGAGCTAGTTTACCCAATAAGGCACCTCATCAGTTGACACCTAATGAGAATTAGGAATTGAACTGATAGATTCAAGAGTTGTTCGAGAAAGGTTTGATTAGAGAAAGTTTGAGTCCTTGTGTAGTACCTATGGTATTGTCACCTAAGAAAAATGGAGAATGGAGAATGTGTACTGATTCTAGAGAAATCAACAAGATAACTGTGAAATATAGGTCTCCTATACTGAGAATGGATGACATAATAGACAGTTTGACTGGAGCAAATTATTTTACCAAAAATGATTTCAAAAGTGGGTATCATCGTATTAGAATCAGAGAAGGTGATGAATGGAAGATTACTTTCAAGACAAAAGAAGGTTTGTATGAGTGGTTGGTTATGCCTTTTGGTTTAACTAATGCACCGAGTACATTTATGAGATTGATGAATGAAGTTCTAAAGAAATTCTTGGGTAAGTTTGTGATTGTTTATCTTGATGATATTATGATATTTAGTAAGACCAAAGAAGAACATTTTTTTGCATGTTAGACAAGTTTTGTAGAGATTGAAAGAGGAAAAGTTGTTGATAAATCTAAAAAAGTGTTCATTTATGAAAGAGGAGATTGTGTATTTGGGATTTGTTATTTCAGCTGATGGTTTGAAGATGGATCCTAAAAAGGTGGAAGCTATTTTGAATTGGCCTAAACCTTAGAATGCTAGTGAGGTAAGATCATTCCATGGATTGGCAAGTTTTTACTGAAAGTTCATTAGAAATTTTAGTTCAATTTTTAATGCTATGACTAAGACTATGATCGAAGACAAAAGAGAATTCAAGTGGACACATGGATCTAATAAAAATTTTGAGACTCTGAAGAAAAAGGTTACTAAATTGCCTATTTTGGCATTACCTAATTTCAATAAGGTATTTCAAATAGAATGTGATGCAAGTCCTAGTGCAATTGGAGCTGTGTGGAGTCAAGAAGGTAAACCTGTTGCTTTCTTTAGTGAAAAGTTGAATGATGCAAGAATAAAATATTTTGTGAATGATCAAGAATTATATGCTATTATTCAAGCCTTGAAGAAATGAAGATATTAGTTGATACCAAGTGAATTTGTGTTGTATATTGATCATAAGGCTTTACAATATTTGAGTAGTCAGAATAAGCTGAATCAAAGACATATCAAATAAGTTAAATACTTGTAGAGTTATACATTTGTGATAAAGCATAAGAGTGGAGTCACTAACTGAGTTGTCGATGCATTGAGTAGAAGATCTTTAATGACCGAGATGAAAATTCAAGTTCTTAGTTTTGATGAGATGAGAGATTCTTATGAAGTTGATCTTGATTTTTCTGAGCCATGGAGAAAGTGCAGAGCACCTATTCAAGATCAATAGAGTACTAAATGGGAAAAATATTTTATTTAGGAAGGTATGTTGTTTAAGGGTTTTTAGTTGTGTATACTGAGAGGACCAATGAGAAATAACTTGATAAAAGAGAACCATAGTAGCGGTTTGGCTAGACATTTTGGAATTGATAAGACATTAAATTTTCTTAAGGAGAAATACTTTTGGCCATAGTTGTATAACTATGTTCAAAAATTTGTGAAAAGTTGTGGAATTTGTCAAGTTGCAAAAGGAGTAAGTTAGAATACTAGATTGTATATATGGATTGTTGGTCCTGAGAAACCTTGGATTGACATCAGTATGGATTTTGTTTTTGGCTTACCATAGATAGTAAGAGGTAATGATTCTATATTTTTTGTTGTGGATAGATTTTCTAAAATGGCACATTTTACACCATGTAGAAAGACATCAGATGTAGTACATGTAGTAGATCTGTTCTTTGAGGAAATTGTCAGATTACATAAATTACCAAGGAGTATTATCTCTGACCGAGACAGTAAATTTGTTGGATACTTTTGGAAGACTCTTTGGAGAAATTTTGGCACTGAGTTGAAATATAGTTCTACATTTCACCCACAAATCTAAGGAAAGACAGAGGTTGTGAACAGAAGTTTGGGTAATATTTTGAGATGTTTAGTTGGAGACACACCGAGTAATTGGGATTCTATGTTAGCACAAGCAAAGTTTCCATACAATAATTCAGTGAATAGGAGTATTGGGAAAAAACCTTTTGAGATTGTAAATGGATTAAAAATGAGTTATATCTAATTTAAGAGAGATTGATGATGAAAGTAAGAGAGGTGTTGAAGGAGTAAAATTTTATGAGTATATGAAGACATTGCATGAAGATGTGAAATATAGGCTAGAAAAGAGTAATCATAAATACAAAGATAGAGCTGATAAATCAATGAGACATAAGACTTTTGATGTTGGTGATGAAGTGATGATTCATTTGAAGAAAGGTTGATTTCCTTTTGGAACATATGGGAAGCTAAAGATGAAGAAGTTTGGAACTTGCAAGATTTTGAAGAAATTTGACAATGGAAATGCATATGAGATTGATGTTGGAAAGTTGGCTATACTGACATATATGACTTAATATAGTTTTTTCATTATCACAAAAAATTCATATAGTAGTTTGGACTCAGTGCACTTTATCAGAAGATCAAAAATTGGTTAAGTGTTGAAGACTGTACAATGTACAGAGTTCCTGTAGCTCAGAGCATCAGCGCATGTGCGTATGAAAGAATTATGGTGTGCACCTTGGAAGTTAAGTTGGTTGGACTATATTCATTCTTAGTCTATATGAACATGATCAGATATGCAAGTATCAGAAAGATACAAGCAGTTAAAGTTGTACAGCCAGTGTGTGCCAGTGAAGAATAGAGTAAGTAGCCGACTGTTATCATTTTGAGTTGTAGTTATAATCTAATGTTACAAAGGCTATGTGACCATTTTAATTAGGTTTTTGACATGTATATATGTTTTTTTTTAAACATTCTTGAGCCAATTCAATTGGAAGCATTGTATGTAATAGGTTTAAGGGCTGACCTAGTTATTTCTTTTGTATGCGCATATAAATATGAAATGCACTTATTGTAATTAGTAGGAAAATTGATAGAGAATTATGATAAGAAGAAGAGAAGTGTGTGAAGACACTATAAGATGTATTAGAGCTTTGAAAGAGGTTGAAGCATCAGTGCATCAAAGGAAATGATCTGACAAGTAGTGTCACAGTAACAGTTCATCCAACATATATAGTGTGTATTTGAGATCAGAAGGTTATAGCCTTCATTACTTGAGTAGTGAGCTCTAGGATAGTGCATCCACTCCCGTAATAGGGACTATTGTAAAAGACTCCTAATAGGGTCAAACCCTTGACAAGGTCTACTGTACTTAATGCATTGTAAAGAAACTCCTAACAGGATTAAGGATCTTCTAACAAGGATCAAAAAACACTAGTACAAAATATTAGTGGGTCTCGATTACCATCGGGGTTTTTACCTATTTGGGTTTCCCCATAACAATATTGGTGTCATGTGTTGATTTCATGTTTCATGTTTATGTGGATGTTTATTTCAGTACTTAAGCATTTAAGTTTAGTTTAAAGATTAAACCTAAAAGATAAAATATAGTGAACACTGATTCACATTCCTAAAAATTGGTATTAGAGCTCTGGTCCTCAGCAAAGAAGTTTAACCACTTGAGGAGATCATGGAAAAAGTATAAATGAAACATCTGAAAAGAAATATTGAAGCTGCTCTTGAAGACCTAGACAAATCAGAAAGAGAAATTGAGGAACTAAAAGAAAATGTCAGTGATGGTCAATTGGTTATCAAAAGGCTAAGAAAGGATTTGAAAGAATGCTCTAATAGTCATCTAGGAGAAATGTTCAAGAAGTTGAATGAAGACAATGCATCTTTAAAAGAACTACTTGAAGAATTTGATGATAAGTTGATCAACAATCAGGAAGTCTATAATGAACAAGTCAAAGAGAACCTTCAACTCAATGAGGAATTAAGGAAAGAAAACCTAGAAATCTTGGAGTTAAGGAACCAAAAATAAAGCATGGAATCTGAATTAAAAGAAGCAAAGAATCACATTGAAAAATTACACACCAATTTTGATTTGATAGAATCTTAGTTGTATGAAAGAAGAGCCAAAGGAGACATTAGCTGCATTGGATACAATGAAGTACAAAATTAGATTGACAACATGTGAGGAAGAAATGATACACAAAAAGACTCTACTCATGCTAAGAAGACTGAATATCAAACTAAATATAATGGTGAACCACCTAAGAATGAGTGCAAGCCAGTAGACCACACTTTTTTTGCATGTAACAAGCATGGACACATAGCAAGAAATTGTATAGAGGTAAGACCTTTTAATGGTTACTATTATTCATGCAATAAATTTAGTCAGAGAGCTATGAATTGCAAGACTAGTAAAAAGAATAGGATTCAGCATGATTAGAGAAATCAGAATCAAACAAATATAAGAAGTTCTTAGAATGTTACATGTCAAATATGTAACTATAATGGTCACTCAGCTAGACAATATAAAATGGTGACTCATGTTAATGCACCGAGGAATATCACCTCTAGTCATTTGTCACTCGTGTAACAAGGTTGGACACATCTCAAAGTTATATAGATCAAGGATGGATCAGGAAAGCCCTAAAAAGACTAAAGAACTAGTATTGGATCCCTAAGGAGAAATCAAGTTTGTGAAAGCCTCAGAGGATGCGAGCATGATTTGGTTAGAAGAAAAGGACAAGGTTGATGAGTATGTATTGGATGCATGCATAGTGGATGCACCCTCTACATTTGGATGAATGGCCCTCAGGGTCATACGGGGAGCTAATTTAGCTCTAGACCCCTATGTGGCTGGTATACCAACTCTCTAAGTATGTGCCTTTGAACTTAAGCTTGTGGAGAATAAAGGAACCTTCGTGCAAGAGTGCACATACTGATTGTTCATAGAAAAAAAGTTTGAAATTTTTAAGTGACAACCCAGTTTACACGACAAGCATTAATGGAAAAATTTTCACTTTAAGTACATAGAAAGATTTTTTATTACTCATTTCATTTGAATTAAGACTGATTGGAGAGTAGAAAGAGCTTTAGAATTTATTGTGAAGACTTGCAGATTGATCTATCAGTGATTAGCAATACATTTTATCACTTGCAGAAACCCTAGTTTGTCATGCCAATTCAGAAGTCTTAAAATTATCTTAGAGAACATTTGGAAAGAGATAAAACAAGTAAGTGATGTTGGAATCAACAGAGATAGGTACTAAGAGGGGAGGGATGAATTAGTGCCTTCAAAAAGTTCACTTGTAAACCTTTCAAATCTAAAATAGTAAAAAGTGATAACTGACCAAAATAACTTGAATCTAATTGCATGAATCAATCATTTGTTTAACTTATGTAAGTAAACAATATGAAATAAATATGACAATCACATAACACAAGTATTTTGGTAATGCAGAAACCCTTGTTAGAAGGTAAAAACTGTGGCGGGGATGACACCCACAAATTCTTCACTACTGCAGATAGAAAAGGTTTGCCTGTTAGGGCTACAAGTTTTGATCACTTCTGGTGATCTTACCCTATTGGGAGTAATATGTTAGATTAGCTAGATCTACCTTGTTATAGGATTTTAACAACACTAATGAAATGTGCACTTGGTTAAGAGATTTACATAAGACTGTTAAGTCTACTCACTTAAGAGATTTATCCAAAACTCTATTACAATTGTCAGAAAGCAATAGTAAATTATCTTCTAGTTGAAAACTTAATTTTTTGAAATAGATCTATAAGTGCTCATAAAATATCACCTTAACTATGATGAATCTCTTCTTTGAATCTGCTTAGTAGCCTTCTCTAATTCTGCTTAATCACATAACCTCTGTACTCTATTTTGCTTTGGTAACTGATTGACTTGAAGTTAGGAAATAGCTTCATGTGCTCATTAATTCATATATCATTTCACACCAAAAATGATGCAAACACACAAATATATAGTGTCCTATTTTTTCCTCTTTAAAAAAATTAGATTACAATACAAAATCATAACCCTAAGATCTATGGTGTAAAATATCCTAGATCAATTATTACAATAAGATATACATTACATTTAATGAGTATCTTTTACAATAAATGTTCCTCGATCTTGGTAAACCATTTTAGGATCCATTGTAACCATTTGCATAGAAGAATGTGCCATTTTTTATTACTATGCCATTTCCTATGATCCTTGGTAAACATTGTGTAAACTACTTGGTGTATACTACAATGCTTGGTTTTTACTATATGTCGGTGTTGGTGTTTGCTAGTGCTCAGTAAACTATATAGTACTCAGTGTGTAAGCTTTACCAACTAGTCTATCTTGCTTCTAGTTACCGACTAGCTCAATGTAAGTGTTTGACCAATCTCTTTGATAGCCTTTGATACTAATGACAACCTTGAATGCTCAATAGAGATTAACAATCTCCCCCTTTGGCATTAGTATCAAAACTCTTTAATGTATATAGACCAAGTTTTCTTAATACCTTATATGTCCACCATATACATATCCACATCAAAAAATTTCTAAGTAATAAGTACTCCCCCTCATTGCATGCTCCCAGTAATATGTAGTATACATAGCAAAAACATACTTATTTGGCATATACATGTTTTCCCCCTTTTTGATAATAATGCCAAATACAAAAAAATACAATATACTTACATCTTGTCAAAAATGTGTTGGTAGGTTTTCTTTAGTGACTCCAAGAGGTTTTCCAACTCCTCTTTCAAGTTGGTAAGAGCAATATGCTCAAGATTGACTTGGGCATGCATGTCAAAGATATTTTCTAACACCGAAATCTTTAGTGTTGCAACTAGTAGCTCAGATTTGACAATATGTGCTTCAAAAATTTTCAGGTATGGAATGAGTTGGGTTTGCAACTCTATGACCTGATTGATGATGTGCTCTTCTTGGTGCCTTAAATCTGCTATCAACCACCAGAGTTCCTGAACTCGGTGAATATGCTTTGAGAAAGCATTTGGCTTAGTTACAGCTATTATTGTACTTATCTTTATTTCAGCTTCCACCCCTTTTATCTTTTCACTGAGTTCTATAGTGAAGGTGTCTGAAGTACAAAGCTTAATCAAGATTTGACAAATTATCTGGGTGATAGTTTTCATTTCACTAACTAACACAGATAATTTGACCTTCTGTAATGCCATGTCTAGGCTGATTTTCTCAGCTAATTTGTTTTGAATCCTTTATTCTACCCTTTCTTCAATCCTTTTGTTTTCTTCAACATCTGGGGCATTGATCTTCTTGAAGAGTGTTGCAAATTGATCTATGATGGGAGTATTCTCATCAATGTTTACCTTAGGTACTACATGTTGTAGAATACCCCTCACATTAGTTAATACTTCTTTGTGTTTGTGCTCTTGCTTCAACTTTTCTTTTGCCGCATTCCATGAGCATAACTCCCCATATTTACTTAGTTCCTCGCGGCTTAGGGTCCTTGGGTCACATTCAAGTATAACTATCACTTCATCTATGGTTACGGGCCCTTTTCCTTTCTTCTTTTTCTTAGGTGCGAGAGGTGACTTCTTCTCAATAAAAACAATAGTTTTATCTCCACTCTTTGGAATATCCTTCTCGGTTGACACATTTTCTTCCTTCTTCTACTCCTCGGTGATGGATGTCTCCATAGAATGAGTGGGAGTCTCAGATGTAGTGTCAGGTGGGTTCACCTTGTTTGCCTTTATTTCTTTTGTTTCCTTGGTTTCTATAGACAGTGCCTCTATTTGGTTAGGCTCATTTGTATCTACAAGTTGCTGAAGATGTGAGTCATTGGGTTGTACTTGTAAAAGTATTTCAGCTACTTCTGCAAGTATAGGAAGCTTACCCAGTAGTGATGTGAATAGACATTTAGTGTCTAGTGATTCATCTTTATTAGGTGCAATATTCACATCCTCATCATCTTTATCATTAGGATCACCATTTGTGATGTCCTTAATGAGTACATCATCATTGATTTTCTTCTCTAGTTGAACTTCAACTTTATCTAGTGCATCCTATGAAATAATTATTTCTTCCTTGTCCTCGATGATATCAATTGCCTCAGTAACTAATATACTAGTATTCTTTGATTTCTTTGTTGTTATCTCATCAATGTAAATACCTTTACCTTTATAATTGTGTCTCTTCTTAGACAAGTTCAAGAATGCTTCTTTCTCAACTTTTTCTTCAGCTTTCAAAATTGATGTCCATAAGGAATCACTTGTGTTATCCATAGCAGCAACATTTTGATCCATTATCATCATGGCTCGGTTCTTGATTATAAATATTTCTTGATATTTAGCCATGTATTCACTAACTTCTCCATAACTTAGGTGTGGAACTGCCCAAACTAATGATCTCTCTCTTTTCCTTTTCTTAGTATCTAGTGCAATAGCCCATTTTTCATTTATTTTTTCATCCAATCCCTTCTGTAATTCATAGGAAAATTCCATTGGTACTTTCTTGAATTTTATCATCATCTGGATGATAGCATGTTCTAACTTTGTTTGATCCTCAATTGACATTTTGTCAAATTTGTCTATTCCTGAATCAGCAAGGTTTCCATTCTCAATTATGTCTTCAATTATTTCATCTATTGTGCTGACCTTGTTGTGAACAACCTTGAATTGATTAGTATCATCCTCAATCTCAGTTTCCTCTAGATCGTCTTTATTTGTTACAAATTTTCTCCTTTTCTTTGGTGCCTTAGCTACAACCTTCTTCTTTCTCTTGATATATTTCTTTGTCGGTGTAGCTACCCTCCTTTTTGTTACTCTCTCTTCTTCTTCCTTATCGATTGGTGGTGTTGTAGTTGAAAACCTTGTTTTCATACCTTCTTGTATTGGTAATTGCTTTTCCTGTTCAACATTGGTAGGAGGAACCGGTGTGGGATCTTTTTCTTTTTCTAACTCAGTCTTCTTGCTATCATAGGGCTTGTCAGCCAACTATAACTAACCTTTGGTTGTATATTTAACCGGTGTCTCCTTAGATGAGTTTGATACAACTCCATATCTTGTTGTAAGATCTTTCTTCATTTTCTTTGACCTTCTAGACATTTTCCCAATTTCTATGTCTGTAGTGATCCTTGATTTAGCCTCTTCATATGTGCCAAGCCTAGTGGCAGTGATTTCTATAGGTAATGCAAGTAGTGCATTAATAGATTTCAAAGTGAAATCATAGTTCATTTCATAACCCATCGGTGCCATCCATTTTGTTCTAGGTTCAATAGCCTTTATCATTGAATAATCTGTACTAACTACAAAACATATATCATCCTCAAATTTGTCCACTAATTCCCTTGGAATTCTACTCCTTTTATGCATTTTGGTTTGAAATTCTTTGAAGTATGCATCAAATTCCACTTTCAGATTCTATCCTAAACTGTTCATCATTTCACTAATTTTTGTAGTTATCAATTTGTCTATTTGCAAATTTACTTTATTGATACTAGGTCCATACTTTTGTAGATAGAAAAATATATTGACAAGAAGTGATCTGTACTTACATGTATTACACTTATTTGTTTTGATTGTCTTCATATTTTCTTGTAATTGATGTAGTAGAATTTTAGTAAGATCTACCTTGTGATCTTTTATCACAATTTTGTGTGCCATGTCTATTGCACTGTAGGGTACGATGTTGAGTCTACTTGATTGAAATATTTTGTACCCGATTACATGTGCTACAAATTTGACCATAGGGTCTTTGCTTGTCAAAATTTTTAGTGCCCTTCCACCCCATTGAGCTCTAGTATTCTTTTCCACATCAGAACGAGATGAATTGTGAAAGGTTTTTGCCTTGTCAGTTGTAGGATACCCAGTAACCTTACTAATAATTTTCTTTGTGACCTCAATAGGTTTGTCCAACTAGAATTTTGAATCATGAAATCTGCTCAACATGATTCTTATCCAATCTATCTTGAATGATTATGGGAAGTATGTGAATCATGATAACCCTGATTCCGCAATATTCTTATATTCAAATTTTAATTTTCCATCTGGCCCATAAACTTGTTGAAATGCGACAACAATCTCAAAATCTCCTATTTCTCTGATTTTGCAATGTATATAGGCTCTTACGTCTTCTGTCAATAAAACTCTATCTAGTATGCTCACAAAAGTGCCCATATTATCCATTTGTGCTGTGACCTTGGGGTGTGGTTTGAATTTAGCTTCGGAAAAATTTGCCATAACAATTAGTTCTACTTCCTCCTCAATATTTTTCTATTTTCTTGCAGACGATGTTGATGCCATAAATTGATTCTAGGGTTTTAGCAAGCAGTAGATAACAAGTGTTTGGTAGCAAATGAACTTACTCAGAGTCATCAAAGAATGTTTTTGGTTCAATCTACAGTAGCTTTGAATCTTTCTAAAAAATCTTTAGCTCAAACTCTTCTCTATGAAATCTTTGTTCTTCAAAATCACAATGTAACAATAAACTCTATTTCCATGTATTTATAGACTTTTTGATATTCCCACTCAAACTTTCATACAATAAATGCATGACATAACTTTCGGTATGAAACAACTATCAACTCAGTGATGTCTATGATTTTATCCACTCGATTAACAGAGGATTTCTTCATCGGTTTGCACTATTGCCTGGTTAACCTTGTATAGTGATTACTAATGGGTAACCAACTCTCATTCTTTCTTTTACTAACTATATAACATTGTTATCTCATAACACATAAACCATAGTGCATCTTTATTCATGTAGATTTGGTATCTGTACTTCATATATAAGGAAATGTATGTAAAATGTGATCATTTTGAAATGTCAGTTCCATACATACCTTTGTCACCTTAAGTGGAGTTACTGATGTCACCCAATATAATGGATGAGGTTTCACCGATCGTGTTACTTGACTCAGCATTTTCATTAGATGCCTTCTTCCAAATAGTGTTCATTAACTTCATGATATCTACAATAGTATATCCACTCTCAAATATATGGTTTTCATCTGGTGCTCGGTCTTTGCAGTTCTTGCTTAAATGACTGACCTTATGACAATGCATGAAAGCCATCCCAATGCTTGTCCAGCTTCTTGATTGTCCAATCCAAATCTTTCTATAACAATTTTCTGCAATGCACCCATACCAACCACATATAACATAGTTACTCCATGAATTATAATCTCATAAGAGTTACCTTGTCTCTTTGGTTGATATGGCCTACATTGTGGTTTCTCCTTAGGTATCCAAACTTGTTTCATTTTTGCCTTACATTCTCATGTAGTGTGTCCATGCTTCTTGCAGGTGTATCATATTTTCTCCATAGTATTATTGTTAGCAATATCATTTTGTTTAGCTCTACACTCATAAGCTAGATGTCCAAACTTTCCATAATAGTAATAGTATCCATTAAACTTAGAAAAGTGACAAGAGGTTTACCTTGTGCTTTGCTTCTACACACATTAGATGTATGTCCCAGTTTTCCATAGTGATAACATGCCAACACTTTAAGTTTTTGATTTTGACTGATGTCAAGACTTGTTCTTCTTGTTGAGATGATTCTCCTTCACCAGTGTAGCCTATTCCAACTCTACTCCCAAATCTTCTTTGATTAGTCAAAAAGCCATCAATCTTCTTAGAGCTATCCTTAGCAAGTTTCTTCATTTCATTTTGTTGCTCCTAATTTTTCACTTCATTTCTCAGCTTTTCATTATTTTCTCCGAGTCTTGCAACATCTTCTAGTCTTCTTGACAATTTTGTTTTCACTCGATTTACATCTTGATTCACAATCATCATTTGATTAGTTACTTGGAAATGTCAGTCACTAATTTTTTATATCTCACTCTCTTTAGCTTGAATCATCTATCTTCAGTCATTAATTGCCAGATTCCTTTCTTTCTTGGCTTGTTTTTCTTTTTTCATTGTTTCTACCATTCTCACCATCTGAGATTCTTGACCAATTTGTAGTGCTTTCACTTGATCAGTTAAATGTTGATTCTTTTCATATAAATAAGTGATTATGCTTTCAAATCCATCGGAGATGCTTCCAGAACTAGATCCAATTGTTGGCAATTTGGCTAAGTTGGTTACATAGATTTTGTCATTATAGAAACATATGACCCACATGTAGATCACATAGGTCAGAGAGCAAGTATGACAGAGTGCAATGCAAAATTGTCTAAGTATGAGAGTATTTTCACCAGTGTACCTGGACATAGTTTTTGTTTGCGATGTTGACTGAAGTAATTTTAGTGCTTTCAAACTTGAACATAGACTCTATGATGACTATTGAACACCCATCTTAGAGCACAAGTTAGTATGGCATGTACGGAGGAAGTTATGATAGTTTTACCGAAGATAGTGTCAAGCCAACAAGACAGAATATGAAGACATAATTAGTAAAGAGTTAAGGGATTTTTTTTTTTATCAAAATAATGACTTAACAATATAAAGAGATGAAATCCTAGATGTTAATACTTGGATAAATTTATTTGTATAAATTTAATTATAATTGTAAGAAAATATATAGATGTATGGTGAAGTAATGAAATGTAATGAAGCAGCGATATGATGCATAGGTAATAGCGATAGTGAAAGAGTAGTGAAGAGATATTGATGCAAGCAATTTAAGGTTATGTACCTTAACCTTCTTTTGTAATCAGTGTATATTGTACATTACTTGTTTGGGCAGTGGGCTCATCTGCTAATCACATTTTGTACAGCCAACTCCTAACAGGGTTGAGGCTTCTAACAAGGCCTATAGTCCCTTAATCAGGATTGATACACTATATGCTTGTAATAGACTCCTAATAGGGTCAACATACTTAATATGATACTTTTGATTAGTGGATCTTTGTGGGTACCATCCCCACTGGGGTTTTCCCTTGTCCGGGGTTTCGTCAAGAACAAATAATGTGTTATGAGCTCTTTAGTTTTATTGCTATGCATGTTATTTAGCTTCTTATGTTATGCATGTGTAAAGATAATTTGTTATATCCATAATTGGGAAAAATTAAAAGTTTGTAGAATATTGATTCCCCCCCCTCTCAGTATTCCCTATTTTTAACAATTGGTATCGGAGCTTAGTTACTCATAAAAGAAACATTCAAGGAAAGCCAAGTAGCTTGAGTAAGATCTCTATGGATATGGATCAACTACAGAAGAATCTTGAAGAAGCTCTTGAATAGATTGACATGCTTACTATTGAAAAAGACACTTTGAAAAGAAAATATGATGATGCAAAGAGCCTCATTGAGAAACTAAAAAATAAGTTGGAAGATCTGAGATCTGAAAAGGAATCTGAAGTTTTTATTGAAGATTGTGATGATAATTTAGAAAAATCAAATGAGATCCTTAAGCATGAACTGAAGATAGAAAATTTGAAGCTTAGTTTCAAAGATGGAAATGGCAAGAATGAAGAAAATCTGAAATTTGAGAATGAAAGTCTAAAGATAGAAAATGAAGGAATAAAATCTAAACTTTGTAAAGTAACATCTGAACTTGAGAAAGTCAATTTGCAGTATAATGAACTTGAGAAATACAATAACATTCTGAAAGGTGAACTAACTCAATCCAAACAACTTGAAAGGCTATATTCAACTAGTGAGAAGATTGATGAACAAATATCTTATCAAAAACCATTCTATGATAAGACTGGTCTTGGATTCAACACTTTTAAAGAAAATGTTAAAAGTAAGGAACCGGATCTGAAAATATCTGAAAGCATAGATGAGAAGAAGTCTGATGAGATCAACAAATCTAAAGATACACCTGAAGAAGAAGAATCACCTAAGCATGAGGAATCACCCAAAGGTATGAAAAGAGAATTCAAAGGTAGATGTTTTTCTTGTAATACTATTGGTCATATGAAGAGAGATTGCACAGGTAAGCAATTTAAACCTCTTAATGGTTATTGTTATAATTGTCATGGTTTTGGACATAGAGCTATTGAATGTAGGAAACCTAAATTTATTGAGAATAATGATGGCATTATAATGTTTAGGAATACTAACAATGCAAATAAGAAACCTACTAAAGATATGAACAGAAGAAATGGAGTAATATGTTATAGATGCAACAAGGTTGGACACATTGCTAGAAACTATAGATCATAAATCAATCATCCTAGACCAAGATATGGAAAAAATGGAATTGTTTTTTAGATATGCAACAAGATTGGACATACAGAAAGGTTTTGCAGAATGAACAATAGAGTTTTTTATCCTAATCCTAATCCCATAAATCATGCAAGAAGAAATGAAGATGCAAGTAACAGTCAAAAAGGATGCTGTAGTAAACCAGATGAAGTGAAGTTTATCAAAAGCATAGATCAAGGAGACATATTCAACATTGAAGGTAATCAGTAAGGTGAAGTATCAAAAGGTAAGAATGAATCTTTACCTAACCCATCTCAAAGTACTTAAATTTATGAAAATTGTAGTAGGATAGGAACTTAGCTTAGTGTAGAAGTAGATATATGATGAACTGAGTCTTGCACAATTAATGCAAGCTATTATATGATGTTCTAATGCTATGGTTAAGAGCACAAAGAAAAATATTGTGTTTTACGAGATCGCAAGAAGTTTTAAGTTTTGCAGGTTAGCAGAAACAACTTTTTGGAAAGAAGCGACAAAAGAATGGAATGCGATGTCAAATCTAAGTGAGATTGAATTAATAAAAGGTCATGATTGGTATTATTTGATCATCAAAGAGAATTCAAGTGATAAGGAGATCAAAGAGCATGATTGGAGGCATTTTGCAAGGATTTGGAGAAGAATTTTGTGTCGAATCTACGCAAGCCCTAAAATCTTGAAATTAAGGTATTTTACTTGACAGATCTTTAATCAATGAAGGAATTAGAAGAAATCATTGATATTTCTTTAATTCACAATGTTAGAGATAAGAATAGACCTAAGTTGAAAAGGGAACCGGTAGAACCCTTGGAAGATGATCCTAGGTTAGCTTTATCATTCGTACGAGACAAAGTTTCACACCTAGAGAATGTCAGAAGTTATCTTGGATGCAAACTAGAGACTATCAGTGATAGTGATTTCACCAATGAATATCATAAGATTTACAATTAGGACATGACATTGAAACAAGGATTTGAAAGATAATGAAATTGTTAAATATGCATTACAATATGAATTTGATAATGAAGAATGTACCAAGATTATCTTAAGAAGAATTCATAATGGGAAGTTTTGGTTAGATGATAGAGTGATAGATATCACAGGTGATTTGATTCATGAAGTCACTATATTATATAAAACTGGAGCTATTCCTTTAAATGAGAAAAAAATGAGGAAAACAATCATTGACAACACAAATTTATCCTATAATGATAGAGGAATTGTGATTAGTAAGATCAAACAAGATGATGTGAGATACTTATGCAAGATCCTAACCACTAAGTTTTGTTCAAACTCAAGAGAGGATGACATGGTAGCTAGAATGATACATGAAACTTATCTAATGTATGTTGACAAGGTACAAGTTGATATGTGTGAGATTTTGAGAATTCAACTATTTGAGAATCTGGAGAAGATTAAGAAAACTAAGTATACAAAGTTTAGGTTCTCATCCTTAATCACCTATATGTTTTTTCATCTATTGAGAAGATTTCCTTACACCATTGGAAATGATTGGAATGATGGCCTAAATACATTGCAAAGGATTAACCTAGTTTAAAGAAGACATGTTATTGACAAATTAAATGAGAGTGCAGTACTGGTAATCAAGACATTTTAGAATATTGTGTCTAACAAATCAAGGATCCCAAAGTCTCTTGTGGAAAAGTATAAAAATGACATATGTTTCATGGTTGATATTGACTTTACCTACATTGAAGTAGTATAACCTAGAACAAAGTTCATAGACCCTCTTGGCTATGAAATATCTAAGGTAGAGACATAAGAGTATGTTAGCAGGTTACTTAAGTGTAAATTGGACACTCAACGTAAGAGGTTTGGAACCTTTGAGGAGAACTTCAACTCTGAAAAGACCTTACTTGAAGAGAAACATTATAAGAAAAGAGTTGAGAGTACTATAAAGAAAATTGTAAAAGATACAGGGATGATAGAGCATGATTTTTTGATAGCAAAACAAATAGTAGTAGCAATTAGAGATATTGGACAAAAATAAGTTTTGTATGTTCCACCTTTATCATCAATTGTAGCACAACATGAAGTAACACAAGTGAAGGTGAAAGTGGAAGAAATTGAGAAGGAACAAGAAGCAAAGATATCCACTTCCTCCACACCTAGCAAAAGAGTAAAGGAAAGTGGTACTAGACCGAGAAAGAGATAGAAAACTTTGGTGCAACCAGTTCCAAGAAATATTGTAAAAATAAAAGATGATGTCACTTCTATTAAGAAGAAAGCTTGGAAACCTAAAGTTGAGAATCTTAATGAGCAGATCATTGAGAATGGAGACTTTGCAAGAATGAATTAGTATTATGAACTCTATGATTATGCAGAGAGACTAAATCTAAAAAATGCAGTGGTAAAGCATATGATTTTGGATAATAAGAAGTTTGATATAGTTCAGGGTTAGATACTTGATGATTTGTATAATAAACTTATGAATAGGAAGAAGAGAGCATCAGAGGAAGACACAACTATTAGAGAAAATCTTGTAAGGAAGCTTTGTGTAGTAAGAGATGAAACACATTTTGGTTAGATCATTGAAGCCTTAAGCACCCATCTAAGAACCAAAGGGAGAACCATTCAGGCAAATATGAAGAAGTTAACTTAGAAACAGAGCAATCAATTATCAAGGTTATGGAATAAAATGTTGGAGAACCATCAGTTGTAGCAGAGCAAGAAGGTGAAACAGAACAAGAGAACATTCCCTCTTCTCCAGCAATTAACATTGAAGATGAAACCATGAATGTAGAAGGAATAAAGATCACCTTAGATACAGATGATAATGTATTCAAGAATTTGGAGAACATTGTTGACAATTTGGCCTTTGAAGAACAAGAAACTACTAAAGGAGAAGAGACAATAGAGACAACAATTTTAGAACCCTCATTGATAGAGAAAAAAGTACCCATTCCCACCAAACAAGATATCAGTCTTACTCCTGAGACTGGAAAGAAGAATAAGATTGGATCTATGATTGAGCATTTGGGAAAGGAAGTAGATGATGATGATCAGTTGGAATTGATCACATCCTTGAATAAAATCATTGGCAAGAACAAGAAAGTGAAAAGTCTTGAAGGATGCATGAAGGAACTTACTAAGAAGTTACAAAGCATTGTAACTACACAAATTGTAGAAGCAGATCCTTTGGAGAAAGAAAAGAAGGTAATGACAACTTTTGACAATGAATTCACAAATCTATTTGATATTGCAAAAGTGAAAGCACAAGTAGCCTATAAGGCCAGAATGCTTTTGAACATCAGCCAGAATATCAGGAATGATATCAATAATCTTGATAATTGTATCAAGGACTTGAGGAAGAATTTGGAAATAGGAAAATCTTTGTACATACAGTGTACAAAATAAGAGACTTTGAAAGGAGAAGATAAGAAGATGAAGATGAAGGAAGCATAAATTCAGAATGAAACTAACCTTCTTTCTAGCCCCAATGTGAAGGTATTTGATGTTGAGAAGAAAATGCGGAAGCTATATGATGAAATCAAAGTTGTGCAAGATGAGAAAGACTGAAAAATGAAAAGATTCACTCTTTTGAGAGAGAACACTTCTATGAAGTTAAGCATTATTGAAGAGTAGTTAGAAGAATGTCTTTCAGCTAAGACATCTTTTCAGAAGTTTAACTTTGAGAACCTCCAAGCATGTGAAATAGCATCTTTTGGTTTGAGCGCACTACTTAGTGTGGAAAATTCCATTAAGAAATCATGGGAGGAGTTAGAAGCCATAAAGATTGATTTTTTAGATTGTGTTGCAAGCCTACCGGTTTTGCAATAATGAATTGAGGTATAATCTTTTGTGATACAATTTTGTAACCATTCTTACCTTTATTTTGTCATTGTTGTCAAAGCTGGATAGATATTTAGTAGAAAATTGAGAATATATGATTAGGATTGATACTTTTAGGGGGAGTACTATATTAGAGATAATATTTTTTGAGGAGTTATAAGGATAGTATATATTTTATACTATGGCCACAATTTTGAGATTTTTGAAGTTGTACACTCAACCAATTTTCTCATATGTTGCCACCAATGACAAAGGGGGAGATTGTTGGAAATTTTGATGAGTTGGTTACATAGATGTTGTTATTATGGCAACATATGATCCACATGAAGATCACACAGGTCAGAGAGCAAGTATGACATAGCGCAATGCAAAATTGTCTAAGTATGAGATAGTATTTTCACTAGTGTACCTGGACACAGTTTTTATTTGTGATGTTGATTGGAGTAATTTCAATGATTTCACACTTGAACATAGAATCTATGATGACTATTGAACACCCTTCTCAAAGCGCAAGTCAGTATGAAATGTATGGAAGAAGTTATGATAGTTTTACCGAATAGAGTGTCAAGCTGACAAGACAGAATATGAAGATACAATTGGTAAAGAGTTAAGAGATTATTTTGTTTATCAAAATAATGACTTAAAAATATAAAGGGATGAAATACTAGATTTTAACCCTTGGATAAATTTATTTGTATAAATGTAATTATAATTCTAAGAAAAGATATAGATGTATGGTGAAGTAATGAAATGTAATGGAGCAGTGATATGATGCAAAATATATGATGCTTATGTAATAGTGATAGTGAAAGAGAAGTGAAGAGATATTGATGTCAGTAGTATAAGGTTATGTACCTTAACCTTCTTTTGTAATCAGTGTATATTGGACATTACTTTTTTGGGTAGTGGGCTCATTTGGTAATCATATTTTGTAATGCCAACTCCTAATAGGGTTGAGGCTTCTAAGAAGGCCTATAGTCCTTTAATCAGGATTGATACACTATATGATTGTAATAGACTCCTAACATAGTCAACATCCTTAACAAGATACTTTTGATTAGTGGATCTTTGTGGGTACCATCCCCACTGAGGTTTTCCCTTGGCCAGGGTTTCCTCAAGAACAAATAATGTGTTATGAGTTCTTTAGTTTTATTACTATGCATGTTATTTAGCTTCTTATGTTATGCATGTGTAAAGATAATCTGTTATATCCATAGTTGGGAAAAAGTAAAAGTTTGTAGAATACTGATTCACCCCCCCCTCTCAATATTCCCTATTTCTAACACCAATATTCTCAAACATTTCATCAATATGTTATTCATGGAAACTGATCTCATTCTGTAGAATAGCTAGGTTCTTCCTCTCAACTAGTAATTTCTTCAGTCCTTCCTTAGCTTGTTTATACTATTTCACAAACATCTACTTTTGTATCTTCTGATTCTTGATAGTCTTGTCAAGCTTATATCTCTCCATGACTTAGATCTTTTACCCTTTAGTGGTTAAAATATTCAATAAGACAATTGTGGTCTGATACCAATTGTTGGAATTATGAGAGATAGGTACTGAGAGGGGAGGGTTGAATCAGTGCCTTCAAAACTTCACTTGTAAACCTTTCAAATCTAAAATAGTAAATATTGATAACTGACCAAAATAACTTGAATCTAATTGTGTGAATTAATCATCTATTTAACTTATGTATGTAAACAATATGAAATCAATATGACAATCAGATCCCACAAGTATTTTGGTAATGCAGAAACTCTTGTTAGAAGGTAAAAACTACAGTGGGGATGACACCCACAAATTCTTCACTATTGTAGATAGAAAAGGTTTTCCTATTAGGGCTACAAGATTTGATCACTTCTGGTGATCTTACCCTGTTAGGAGTAATATTTTAGATCAGCTAGATCTACCTAGTTATAGGATTTTAACAACACCAATGAAGTGTGCACTTGGTTAATAGATCTACATAAGACTATTAAGTCTACTCAGTTAAGAGATTTATCCAAAACTCTATTACAATTGTCAGAAAGCAATAGGAAATTATTTTCTAGTTGACAACTCAATTGTCTAAAATAGATCTATAAGTGCTCATAAAATATCACCTTAATTGTGATGAATCTCTGCTCTGAATCTGTTCGGTAGCCTTCTCTGATTCTTCTTAATCTGATAACCTATGTACTTTTTCTTACTCTGTTAACTGATTGACTTGAAGTTAGGCAATAGCTTTAAGTGCTCATTAATTCATATATCAGTTCACAACAAAAATAATGTGAACACATAAATATATAGTGTAATATTATTGCTTCTTTAAAAAAATTAGATTATAATACAAAATCATAACCCTAAGATCTATGGTGTAAAATATCCTAGATCAATTATTACAATAAGATATACATTACATTTAGTGAGTATATTTTACAATTAATGTTACTCGATCTTGGTAAACCATTTTATGATCTATTGTAACCGTTTGCATAGAAGAATGTGCCATTTCTAATTACTATACCATTTATTGTGATCCTTGGTAAACAATGTGTAAACTACTCAGTTTATACTACAATGCTCGGTGTTTACTATATGTCAGTGTCAATGTCTACTGGTGCTCAGTAAATTGTATAGTACTCAGTGTGTAAGCTTTACCAACTAGTCTATCTTACTTCTAGTTACCGACTAAATCAATGTAAGTGTCAGACTGATCTCTTTGATAGCCTTTGATACTAATGACAACCTTGAATGCTCAATAGAGATTGACAAGTGATGGCCACTCCCATAGTATTTGATGTTACAAAAAAGAAAAGATATGTGTTTAAGAAGCATCCATTTAAGTCTACCCTAGATGATTTAGAGGAAGCATTCTCTTGCATGCCTATGGGCATTATGCATGTCACGGACATTAGGGCATACATTTAGTGTAAGAAGGAACCAGTAGGATTGGAAAGATTAAGGGCGGAGATGGAAACCATCCTAAAATTAGACAAAACCTTCTTGGATGAATATGTGAAGTGGAATGATCACCCTATAGTGGAGTATGCTATGGAATATGAGTTCTATGAGACATAATGGATTAAAATACTTCTGAGTAGAATTCATGATGACCTATTTTGGATAGGGCCAATAAGAATAAATAGTGACCTAATATATGAGATGAAAGGGCTATCTAAGACTAGCATAGTATTTCATGTAGGAAAAGATGTTAGAAAAATTGTTGAGAAAACATGTAAGTCAAGGAGTGATAGGTGCGGGATGACAATTGAGCCTATTGAGCAAGCTAACATTAAATTGATATCCATGATACTTGGATATAGGTTTCAACACACCAATAGGGTGAATAGTGTGTCTATGGCCACAATTCTAGCAGCCATTAGACTTGTGAACAGAGATGGAGAGTTCAAGCTATGTGAGATCTTATGCGCATAGTTGATTGATAACATCAAGGCAATAAAGCATGATAAGATCAAGATATTCAGGTTTGGATCTTTGATCATTTAAATGTACCTTCTTATCATTGGGAAAGTATCATATTTGTATTTTTACAAGTCCATTCTAACCATGCTATAGATATCTTACAAGGCATCCACTGAGAGTACATTGAGAGATTACATAACATTGGAGTTGAAGAAATTTAGTGCCAAGATGCAAATGAGGTACAAAATTCTAGAAAACATTGTTGAGAAATACAAGGATACTATTTGTTTTATGGTTGAAACATATACAACATGCATGGAGGCAATTGTACCTAGAATAAAGTGGATTCATCCACTTGTATATGAAGCAGATGAACAAGTTTTAGAAGCATATGCTCAAGTATTTATTTCAGCTCCTACTGACCCTAATGAGCCAAGCTAGGGAACTTATGAGGAAAAGTAAAGAGAGATAGATGCTAAACTTAATAGTTCCACAACCAAAAGAAAGTTTGCTAAGGTCACCTTAGAGATCTTGAGAATACATGGAGTGTCCCAAGAAGATCAAGACAAAGCAAAACAAGAAAAGATTACTTTGGAATTAGAGAGCGCAGATGCAACAAAGGCAGAATCACTTGATCCCAAGTTGAAGAAGGTAAAGAGAGAGAAATATGATGGAATGAAGGAGAAAACTAATGATACTCCTTCTGTGCCCAAGGAAACCACTAACCTTACTTCTCCTCTAGAGTATAAGACAATGGAAAAGAGGAAGAAAGAGGTTGGCACCAGTCATCCATCCTCATGAATAACAAGAAGTAGAAAGAACACTCAAGCTCCTCATGAGCTAAGTTTTAGACCTAGTTTAAAAGTGGTAAGTACAAGAATCATAAATGAGGGAATACTGGACTAGGTAGGGAAGCTCTATGATAAATACAATGAAATTGACAAGTTAGAGATTCATGGCATGATCATAAAGCATATGATCAAGTTCAAAAGGACAGTCTTGGAACTAAAAATAATGATTCCAAACAAAGTTTGAAATATCCTAGAGTCATTGAAGAAACAAGCTATTGAAGAAGATCTTAGGATAAGAGAAAATATCCTAGATGAAAGTATACCAGTATGTTCCTTAGAAGAAAAATCATTTTTGTTAGAATTGGTAAAGCCACATCTTCAAATAAAACTAAGAACATTTCACATAATGAATAAATTTTTTGAGTTAACAGCAAAAGAGACAGAGGAGGCATTCGAGAAAGTATTCATGGACAGGCACATGTATCCACCTACTGCACCCATAGCTCATGCTCCCATAATGGTTAACAAAGAGTCAGAGACCATCAAGGTACAATCCATAGGTCCTTTGGATTTAGTGCTGGTAGTGCAATCACAATTAGAGGCAGATAAGTTTGCACTGAGTACAAAGTCACAAAAAGATAGCACAATTATCATTGATAATGTGGAGATAGCCATGGAGGCCATAAATAAGGATTTGGACAAGTTTGAGAAAGCCTTTCTCAGCACCCAAGAAGCTGAAATTATTTGTGGTAGAAAATCCCCAAATCCACAAGAAATTTTGATTAAGGACATCACAGAAAAAGAAGAAGAAAAGATAGGAAAAGAAACAGAAAAGAAAGAAAATGAAGAAAGAGTTAAGAAAGAAATAATGGACAACACTCCCATCAATCCATCACCCTCTACATTATTATCAAGTTTGACACCTGACACATCCAATTTGGACTCATGGAGAGAAGAAGATCTGATAAAATTCAGCTTCCTAGCCATGGAAAAGGCTAAAGAAAAACAAGTGATGAGGAATCCCCTCCTGGTAGAATCAGTAAAGATTCAAAAAAAAAAATTTCCAGAGGACAAAGAAATTGTCAAAGATACACTTTATTGATGATGTGAGTACAGTCATCTCACATTTCAAAAGTACTTTCTCAAGCCTTGAAGAATATGCATCCCTAGTTACAGAAGAAAAGTACCTAAAGAAGGGTTGAGTGAATTAATGAGAAACTTTGCACTTGACCTAAGCTCACTTAAGACTAGTCAAGCATCCTTAAAAGAGTTTGCAGATAAATGAAGAAGAGTCATTGTAGAATGCATGGATCAAGATAAGCTTACTGATGCCCATTTCAAGAAAATAAAAGAGGCAAAAGCTATGATTGAGGAAGTCAAGAGTTCATTTAAAGACACATCCATAGATGTAAATATGTGTAATAATGTATACCAAGGGAAAATAGATAAGATTGAGAAGGAAGAAAAAGAAATGTCAAAGATCAGGGCAAGGAAAACACAGCTCAGGAATGCTCTTGCACCCTCATTAGATATACTCAATTAGAGCATCGAGGACATAGATGCCATGATGGTAACATATGATCATGGTCCCAGCACTAACTTTAAGAAGATGGAGAAGCTATAGTATGTGCTATGCACCCATCTCCAGATAGTAAACTCTTTGATCATATTTTGGAAGAAGGAGATCCAAAAACTAAAGATAGCATATCTAGATGTTTTCCCTCTATGATTATATGTAGATACAATTTTTGAATCACCTTTTTCATTAATGTAAAAGTGGGAGTTATGTATAGAATAAGGATCATAATATGTATATGGAGATATATGTGTATGTATAGAAGACAAAAAGTTTTTTGTATTAAGGATAGATAGCAACTTGGCCATATTCCTTTGTTGCCATCAATGAAAAAGGGGGAGATTGTTGGAAATTTAGCTATACTGATGTATATGAATGAATATAGTGTTTTCATTATGGAAAAAAATTCATATAGTAGTTCGGAGTCAGTGCACTTGAAGAGAAGATAAGAAATCGGTGAAGTGTTGAACACTAGACAGTGTACAAAGTTCCTGTAACTCAGAGCATCAACGCATGTGCATATAGAAGAATTATGGTGTGCACCCTAGAAGTTAATTTTTTTGGACTATATTCATGCTTAGTCTATAAATACATGATCAGATATGCAAGTATGAGAAAGATAAAGGTAGTTAAAGTTGCATAGCCAATGTATGCTAGTGAAGAACAAAGTAAGTAGCTGATTGTTATCATTTTGAGTTGTAGTTATAATATAGTGTTTTAAAGGCTATACACCCATTTTAATTAGGTTTTTGACATGTATATATGTTTTTTTGTAAACATCCTTGAGCCAATTCAATAGGAAGTGTTGTATGTAATGGGTTTAAGGTCCGACCTAGTTGTTTCTTTTGTATGCGCATGCATATATGAAATGCGCCTATTGGAATTAGTATGGGAGTTGATAGAGAGTTGTGATAAGAAGAAGACAAGTGTGTGAAGACACTATAAGATGTATTAGAGCTTTGCAAGAGGTCAAACAATTAGTGCATCAAAGGAACTAATCTTGTTGGCTCCTCAAAAGATTTTACACTCCAAGAGATACCAGTATGCTTATGACTAATGTTAAGGAGTGGTTAATTCCAAATATGGGAAATATATAAGCAACTAGACCAACTATAGGGAGAATACTACCCTCTTCACTTCTAGCTTTGCAAAACCAAGGTGGGTACACCCGATCCAATAGATATAACTCTATTTTTACCTAATGTTGGATCTTACAACAGATGAGAGTGAGAAAGTACTAAGTAACAACCTATTACTCATTGACCTCAACATCCTTGGGTAGAACAACATATAAAGTAAATAAAAAGTAAAAGACTAGTATTGATTTATGTTTTAGGATCACAAGATATTAATAATTTTACAAAAAGAAAAATAGGGAAATACAGGCTAGTGTCCTATCCATTGGGTAGAAGATCAGAGGATAGAATGAATACAAAGATATTTGGAAAATAACTGGTCTTTAAACATAAATACAAAGCATTCCAACTCTTTCCTACTTTTTAGAAAATCCTCAAATGAATTCAGTAAATATGTATCCCACCCTGAGCAGTATTTAATCCAATCCTAGATCAGAACTCAAAGCTAAATACATACATATAAATCTCAAAAAGACTTAAAGATTTATAGAATAAAATCAAAGGAGAGACAAAGATTTGAAATTTGTATTAAGTATAACCTTTGAATGTTGTATACATCATATTCTAAATGATAAGCTTGCAAAATAGTAGCAGCAACCTGTACTTCTTTTCATTCCTTGATGAAAAATGATACAATATATTACAATCCCCAACTGAGGGTTAGGGTTTCAAAAATTTTATCTTTTTAACTCTTAAACTCTCAATGTCTAGAATGATCATGGAAAATCCTTTATATACAAGTAGATGCAACAAGCTATTGATCATTCTAGGGTTTACAAAATTTCTAACCTAAAAAGTTATACAACAACCTCAAAAAGTTTACAATAAATACACTAATCAAGAAAGTGAGATATTTGTAGTTGAGCCACCCTACTTTATGTCTTCAATGTTATCCCTGGCTTCTTTCAACAAATCTCATCACAATATCTCATAGTCAATCCTACAATGAATGTCTTCCTGTAACTCAACAACCTTTATGACTTAAAAAGTAACTGCCTTTACTTGCTCTAGGAGGCTAGCAGAGTATTAACTATTTCAACATGAGGTATGTACTGATACCTCCATTTATTGTACACCTCTTTGCTTGAGAACTCAAAACTTGCAAACTTAGTCCTCTTAATTGATAACTATTCCCACTCATTTTCAATGTGAGTGAACTTATGCTAAACATTATCAAACATTGATTTGGCATTTATTAACAACTTGATAATGCTACTAAAAGAAAAGGTGTCACTTAGGACACTAGTCACCTTTCTTGACAAAAGTGCATCCATTTCTTCTCTCCATAGATATGATTCTTTAAATTTTCCCTTACCTGTGAAAATGGTGGGCACCAGCTCATAGTTTGAAAGCATTAATTCAGCTTTCAACATACTTGATCTTCTAATAAAATTATCCAAAATGATGCCATACTGTACCATTTTCTTCACAATCTAATGCACTAGCTTAATCAATGGATCAAGATCCTCTTGGCCCTTTGATAGCATTCAAAACAACTTCACACTAGGAGATCTCTCAATCCATTTCTTCAAAATTGGTGACATTTCAGTCTTCTCCTTATTCAAAGTTTCAAATAAAACATGTAACTTACTGACATGACTATGGAAAATCGAGGGCTTCAAATCATATGCAAACTGCATGATTGCATATGTCATTTTTTCTTCATACTTCTAGTTTGCCAAAGCTGTGGACTTCACATTTTCATCTTTTTCCTTCTCCAGTTGTACTCTTATTTCTCATAATTTATTATTCTCCTCTGTTAATCTTTGTTTTTCCCAACTAATCCTTCCATCCATACTAGTCTTTGGGCAGGGGGATGGTGGAAGTTCAGCAAATGGGCTAGAGGAAGAAGCAACTATAGGCCTGTTAGAAATTGCCATTTGGGGAGACTTGTGATCCTGGGGCCCTGATAGTTGAGCAATCAAATTATCCTTCTGGATCAATTCCATCTTGAGATCATTATAGGACTTAAGGACAATTTCAAATTTGAGCCTAAGCTCTTCCTTTTCTTGCACATCCTTCTCTGCCACTTTAACATTAAATTTGGCAGTCTCCAAAATTAAGTTTGATGATTCCACACTAGAAGTCTCTCCTACTCTCTGTACCAATAAACTACCTACATATCCTATAGAGAGAGCCTCTTTTCTTCCTTTATCTTCCTCCCTCTTTAGGGACCACATAACCAAGGCTGCATGATCCTTTGAGAAAGCAATTCCCCTAGTATCTTGTTTGGCCTTCTCTGCAGTAGCAAGAGTTTTTACCTTGCTTTTCCTAACTTGATCAAAGACAATTGCATCAACAATGTCCCAGTCTGGAAAAATTAGCACTCTTGTAGTATGAACCATGGCCCTTCCCTGCTTAGGATTAATTTTTTCAAAGTTCTTGACCATCTTTTCCTTGGTATCATTTTCTATTTCTTTCATGTCCCTATCAAGGAAATCTTCCTTTTTCTTCTCACAGATCTCTTTATATTGGTTTATTTCATTCTCCATAAAAATTGGGAGAATGCCCTAGTTTTGACAAATTTGTCATCAGCTACAAAAGAATCACTAGCTTGTTTTAGGTAAGGTGCATTTGTTTACCCTCAAACTCCTCAACTATAAGATCCATGGCCACCTCCTTTGGTGCCTCAGGCATCCCTTCTTACAACTCATCATTGGAAACAAAAATGTTTCCCTCATTCCTCATTTGTACCGATTGCTCCACTACCCCATGTTCATCTAACTAGATGGCAGATTGAGAAGGAGAATAAGCTTTCACTCCTAGCCTTACCTCTTCTTGTCTCTGCCCCTTAGGAGAGGGTCCCTACATTGTTGGAGCATCCATGGGTTTTTTTCCTTTTGAAGTAGAAGGAAGATCTTGATCTCTCTATTGTGGTGGTAAGAGAATAGTGTAACCACTCTTCTTCTGCATTGTATAAACTCCCTTTGGAGTCAATTTCATATATTTTGGCTAGCTCAAAAGCTTCCTTGCTCTTTCAGGGTCTATCTTTCTTACAACAACCCTCTTTTCATTTATAGCATGCATGATGCCTTCAAAATGTTCCAAAAGCGCATCTACTTTCCTTGCCCGTGGCTCAAAACCCTTTAATGGGTCATATGCTTTGTCAAAATTTCTAATAAAATCTATAGACTTCTTATAGATGATCTATTTCTCTTTCTTAATCTCTTGAGTTTGAAGGTCAATCTCATTCCTTATCACATCTTTGGGAAAATTAAATTGATGCTCAATAAGAGCACACCTTACCTTTTCTCTAAACATTCCTAAGAAGAAACCCTCTATAGTTGCACACCTGATGGTGGCCATTGTCATTCTATATGGCTATAGAACTTTATTCAACTTGACTCAACCTCCCTTAGTAATAACATACTAATGTGCTATGGTTATGTCTGGGAAGAAAGTTCCCCTTCCCTTACTAGTGAGAGTGGTCTCCTACAAGTCACCAATCTGTCTTAATATTTTAGCATACCCTATCTTCAAGGGGACCTAATAAGGTAAAATTTATGGTGCCTTTCTTCAACCATAAACCCTAAATATTGTAGAAACAAGATACAAGATTATATCCCCAAAATTGTGGACTATAGTAATGTCCTAACAATATTCCTTTGGTCTAATCAACCTTAATAGCTCCCTTGGGATTCAAGGATTGTCAAAAAATAACAAGGTTCTGAGCCTTGAAGAAAAATCCTTGTCAAAAGCAATATAACTGGAATCAATTCTAAACCCATGATAGAGTTGTTGTCCATAGCTAGACTGGAAGGGTTTCTCCATATCTCTCCTTCACAATGTTGACTATCAAGCTGAAGAAATTTTCACCTTTGTATAAGAACATGTGCATAAGCATTGAATAACACCCAAAAGGCCTACTAACTTTCATGTCCTTAATTCCCATCAATCCTTCATGGATAAGATCAGCCAAATGAGATGCAAAATAAAAAATTAGTGCCAATTGGGGGTGCAGTGATTGTACCATCATAAACATGTATGGTATTGGCATATGAGTTGCTTCATCATGCCCTAGAATCAGGGTTAATGACTTATAGACCTCTTGTGCTCTCTTACTGAACAAATCTAGCCTAAAAGGCTCTGGTGTGCTTGGACTGATGACACACATGGATCCAATCTCCTCTATAAATTCCCTTAGAGGCCCTCTTCTCAAATAATCCCTCTATGCTTCATATATTTCTGTAAATTCTATGAAATCTATTTTCTCTAACCCAAGAGAAGGGTCATTTAGTGAAAAAAATTCCCTAATCTCATCATCTGTGATCCTGATTAGGTCCTTCCCATTTATGTCCTTAACACACTTTTTCATAGGATCATAACATTTGGCAATTTAGATCAACAACTCTGCATCCATGAATACTCCAGGAACCACCAATTTCCCTATATCAAACTACCAAATATTACTAAGGGGGGCATAACAATTTCTTTGTGAGTATGCTGATCTAAATAAAATTAGGCCATTATGATCTTTACCCACCCTAGCATCTCTCATCCAATTCCCTCTATCATGGAGTCTGTCTACAATAGAATCCCTAGGGTTTCTTAGAACTAGCTCCTTTAATCTAGCTGCCCCATTATCTGAATGAGGTAATAATTGCACTAAATCCAAGAAGACACCTTTGTGTTTGTACTCTATCTTTCTAGACAAATTCCTATTTGGCAACATTTTATACTAGGGCTTCTCAGAATAATTTATAAAAACCCGAGGAAAACCCTAAATAATTTAAACTGGAAACATAATTTTCCTTGTAACACCTTCACAAACTTCAAGCAATTTTTAAACTAAAAAAAGAGACCTACCAGGCACTTGCTAATTTTTCACTTGAAATCACTTCTTGAGGAAAATCCAATTTACCAGAATGTTTACGAGGGTAGTAAAGAGAAACAACAATCAAATTTGGGATATAATGTCGCCAATGGTTTGCAATTGTTTGCACGTAGCTCATTAAGTCCACCACTACTGAAAGTTGGTGACCTCAACACTCATAG
The DNA here is from genome assembly GCA_027943335.1 of Chamaecyparis obtusa. Taxonomy (NCBI): domain Eukaryota; kingdom Viridiplantae; phylum Streptophyta; class Pinopsida; order Cupressales; family Cupressaceae; genus Chamaecyparis; species Chamaecyparis obtusa. The sequence goes on from BSBK01005641.1 coordinate 131,808, forward strand.
GACGTGAAAAATGTCATAGAGTGAAAATTTGAATTCAGGCTGTTGATTTTATATTCTTTCAGCACATCAAACGATCATCAAACAAAACCATGCAACCCCTTTTCACTTTTTCCTAAATGATTTCTTAGCCAATGAGAAAATTTTAATATAGCCATGTGGGGAAATAAACAACTTATCTCTACTTTACATGGAGAGGATAGGTGTCACCCTATCACTAAATTGCCAACCCAAAACTATCAAAAAAACCAAATCAAGATATAATGACAACCGTCGATGCCATTTAATTAGACGATTGCCATATTTCAATAAAATCTTGTCCCCATAGTTTTTCCTATAAACCTCTATCAAATCATAAGATGTCAAGTCAGCCAGGTTTACAGGCAAAAGACCCCACCTTTATCCTTGATGTCAAATAAACTAAAAACCTCATATGTCATCACTGCCTTTAGCCAATCAAAAATGACTACATCATCAAGAGTCAACAACAAAGGATCCACTTGGCAGTTTGCATCTTTAAAAAAGATCAACGGTCGTCACTATACCGTTGATCCTGAAAAATGTGCATCTTATCCTAGTGGTATAATGACAACTGTGAGATCTTGGTGAACTTTAATCATCTGAGAAGTTAGGCCCCATAGTTGACACTTCACTTAGCCTTTGTCAAATCAAAAAGTGCCACGCTACAAAAACTGGTGAGTGGACTCTTTCTCCTTCTCTTTCTCGGGACCCAAAACCCTGAAAACTACCACATCATAATTGACTACAACCAATAGAAAGAGAACATGTTAGTGTGACCAAGAATTTTAGGGCCCACTTCACATTTCATTCCTTAAAGAGGATCAGATAGTCATCTCTATACTGCAAGCTTAAATTCCTTACATCTTTTGTCAATGGTATAATGAAAACCATAAGATCAATCTGTTGTTTAATCCTTTGGAAAGTTTACCCCACAACTGCTACATCAATAGAGACAGATGTCAACCCAAGAGAAATGCCATGAAAACTGACAAGCCAGAACCTACCATTCTCAGTGAGGAATTTTATTGGATGCTTATTGCTAAAGCACGATGCTTAAAAGGCTATCATCTTGGTCCAATGGTATAGTGATAGTCATTGATCAAAGTCATTGTTTAGTTGCCAACACACTCCTTTACAAGATGGGCCCACTCAGATAGGTAGTGCTTTGTCACTAAAGCATATGTTAGAGATTCTAACAATAGGTAGTCTTGCGGTTCAATGATTGCCACTTGTTTCAAAAGGTCGATACTTAAGAAAAATTCACTGGAAACTTAGGCTTTGAAAGAAAAAATTAAAAAGGCACCCCACCCAACAACCTAACAATATAACATGCAAAGTGATGGGTTAAAGGGGTTGAAAATTAGCACGTGTATTTTGGAGGATTAGTGAGCTAAAAAGTAACATGAAATTATAACAAGACTCAGGACCAATTAGGGCTTTGATCAAACTTAGGGTTTTTACCATAAAACCCTGCCATTAGGTCAATAACTTGGATCATTTTAAAAAATATTAGCACAAAGATGGAAAAATTTATATAGTGATAATAGTGGCTCATGCTTGGGGATGTGTATCTCCTGTAGATACAATGAAAAAACCAAAATCTCCTAGAAGACTAGACCAGAACAAAACTTTGACAAAAATAGGGAATTGTACACAAAAATTTAAAACTAAACCTGCACAATGACTCAGGAGATTTTAAGAAAAATAAAACTTTAAGAATTGACCATGAACTGGAAATTCCATAAGCTCTCCTATTAGATCCTTCAATAGATAATAATTTTCTCCCCATTTTTCCTCAATAATATATGGGCCTAACTAGATGGAATCAAATTTCCCATGCTTTCATTTATCTTCCAGTCTTGCATTCCACATTAGGACCATGTCACCACTTACAAAATTCCTCTAAGTAGTCCTTTTGTCATACAAGACTTTACACTAGGCCTACATCTTCCCATTTTTATCATGTGCATCATTTCTTATCTTTCTCAATTGAATTAAATCATTTATTCTGATAGCCATATCTTCTTCCACATCATCATCATATGCCTGAATGAACTAGTACATCTATAGAAAATTGTTTTGAGGTAATATTGCATTGATCCCATATACCAAGTCAAAAGGGGCACATCCTATTGCTTTCTTGACTATAACCCTATTAGCCCATAAGGCTTGTAACAACTTGGAATCCCAGGCCTTCTTATTTTTATCCAAGACTCTTTTCAGAATTTTAATCAAACTCTTGCTGCTAGATTCTGCCTGGCCATTGCTTTGTGGATGATATGGAGATGAATATGAAATCTTTATACCATTGTTTTGACAGAAGTGAACAAACTCTTCTAACCTAAAACACATTGCATTATCAACTACTATGGTCAGTGGGCAACCAAATCTTGTCAGGATATTTTGCATCATAAAGTTTGTTACCACTTTGCTACTTACTCTTCTTGAGGGGATTGCCTCAACCCACTTGGTGAAATAATCAGTTTCCACTAGGATATAAGCATGTCCACCATTGGACTTATTAGGGATTTCACCAATGAAATCCATACCCCACTTCTGGAAAGGAGCCTGAACAAAAACAAGTTTGAGAGGTAGATTTCCATTGAATTTTAATTTCCTTGCAAATCTTTGACAAGGATCACACCTTTTTACAAACTGATGGGTATCTTCAAAAAGTGATGGCCACCAAAAACCTGATCTGATGATCTTATGGGCTGTTGTCTTTGCCATATAATGTCCTCCACAAATCCCATTATGCATTTCATCCATCAAAAGTTTGGCCTTATCTTGATCAAAATACCTAAGCAAGACACCTTCATTACTCCACCACATTTCACCATTTATGATTTCATATCTTATGAAGTGAAGTTTAATGGTTCTTTTCTTGTTATCATCTAACTTAGGTGGTAAAACCATCCTTTGCAAATACTTGACAATGTCCTTGTACCACTCACAACAGTCCATGTTACACACAAAAGGTCTCTAATTTTATTCCAACATATTTATTTGATTTGCATTTAAGTTGCTTTGAGCCATCAATTTTGCCAGGCCTAACCCTCTTACCAGCTTTGTAATGTGGATGTCAATATTAAAATCTTGAATCCTATTGATCCACCTACATCTCCTTCCTAAAACCTCATGTTGGACCAAGATATCCTTGACTACAGCACTTGGAACATACGCAACTACTATGGCTCCAACTAGATAACATCTAAATTTTTTGATAGCCTTTACCAAGGCATAAGCTTGTTTTTTAATAATATCATAATTTAATTTTGCTGCTCGCAAAGTCTTACTAAAAAAAGAAATAGGCTGCTCAAAACCATCAGCATTTTTTTGTAATAGTACTGCTACAATAGTGTGGGAAGATGCAAAGGAAAATATCTACATAGGTTTGCTGTAATCTGGTGTTTTCAAGACTGGGGGCATGCTTGATAGCCTTTTTAATGTCATTAAAAGTATGTACTGCTTCCACATTCCACTCAATCTTTTCTCCTTTCTTCAACATTCTTGATATGGGAATGCTAATCTCTACAAAGTTTGTGATAAACCTTCTGAAGAAATTGACTTGTCCTAGAAAAGATAGAATCCCCTTGATATTCTTCGGTAATGATAGTTTATCAATAGTTAGCACCCTTTCAGGATCTATCCTCACCCCATCATTTGAAACCATATGCCCTATAAGCTTTCCTTCTAACACACCAAAAGTGCATTTCTTTGGGTTCAAAGAAACCCCATACTCTAATTCTCTAATGAAAATATTCTCTAGATCTTGACAATGATGCTCCTCCTTGGCTGAAAAAGTCATTGGGTCATCTTGATAGACCACGATAAACCTATCAATAAAATTTTCAAAGGCCACATCCATAGCCCTTTGAAAAGTGGCACCAGCATTAGTCAACTGAAAAGGCATCCTCACATAAACATATGTCCCCCATGGGGTTGTAAATGTTGTTTTGAATTTCTCTATGTCTTTGACCATTACCTAGTTGTAACCAAAAAAACCATCCATCATAGACATTAACTCTAACCTAGTGACCTTTTGTAACATGTTCTCCATATTTGGTAATCCATAGTTATCCTTCATAGAGTTTATGTTAAGATTCCTAAAATCTACGCATAACCTGATGTCTCCATTTTTCTTTCTAACGGGCACCAAATTTGAAAGCCAAGTGGAATGTCTAATAGGCTTGATTATCCCAGCATCCACCATCTTTTTGAGTTCACCCTACATTTTAGGTGCTAGGGTAGGGTTAAAAGGTCTCAACTGTCTAAAAGATTTTGTTCCTTCCTTGAGTGGAATCTCATGTTGAAAGAGATCCTCTGTATAAGCCTTGAGATCTTCATAAGACCAAGCAAAAACATGTCTGAATTTTCTGAGAAGGTCAATCAAATTTTTTCTAATTCTTGGGGATAGACACTTGCCTATATAAACCTTTTTGGGAACTATTCTTGTTCCCAAGTTTATTTCTTCAAGCTCATTGGTTTTATCAGTATTAGTAGAAAAAACTTTGTCTTTATTGTCAAATGCCCTTTCTAGAGCAACCAATCCTTTGGGAACTCTATTTGATTTTAACTGCAAAACCTCTTTCCCAAAAATGACATCTTTACCATTCATTGTATCAACATAAGTGCTGAAATCCATTTCTTTATCACCAAAAAGGGATTCACATTGGAGGAACCTTAATATGTCTTCGTCATCAGAAAAAACCTACTAGTTATCTACATTATTAGGGATGGAAGGCCTGGCTTGTACCTCTATATTAGATATATATACAAATGTAACATCTTCAGGTCTGAGGGCCACATTTTCCAACAAGTCTGCCATTCTATTTTGACTTCTTTCTGCCCAACAAATATTAAAAGTAGTAAAGCTTTCAATCTCATCCCACACTGCATTCCTATACTACTTTAATTTCTGATTTTTTGAAGCATACTCTGATCTAACTTGGGAAACAACTAACTTAGAGTCACCAATTACTTTCAATAATTTTATACCATGTCTTGATGCCAACCTTAGACCTATTAATAGAGCCTCATATTCTGCAACATTATTTGTACATGAAAATAAAAAAGTAAAGGAGAATTTGAAAATTTTACCATTTGGAGATATGAGCAATATTCCAGCTCCGAACCCTTCCTTTGAATTTGCTCCATCAAAGTACATGGTCCATAAAATATCAAGGTCAATCCATCCCTCCTATTTTTTTGACTTGTGGACTAGCTCAACATCCTCCTCTACTTCCTTACCTTGAACCTTGAAAGCATTAATGTCAGTATCAAGGAAACAATTCATGGTATCTTCTTCTTCCTCTTCAATCATATGTGGAGTTCTAGATTCCCTGGTGACCTTGATATTATGTCCTTCCAAATTAAAAGTAGCAAATGACAAGTCACACTGTATACTACCTCCCATAGAAGCACCCCACTGTCTTGATAGTAGCATCCCATACTAGGGAGGAATATCCACTACCAAGACACTCATGGTCAATTGTGTATTGTGGTATGTAGCTAGTTTGTAAGGTAGGGCCTTGATAGTACCTACAACTGGTACCTCTCTCAAATCCATGGCTTGACACCTACCATGGGTCTTTTCCACCTTTAATCCCAATGACTTCATAACCTTAGTAGGCATAACAGTATTTGATGCTCCAGAATCAATCATACAATTTTTTAGCAACTTTCCATTTATCTACAGAGTCAACAAAAAAAGATCAACTGTTCCTACTATAGTACTAACAACATTTGTATCCAAATAAATTTGGGGAATTTCAAAAACAATCTCCTCCCTACAATTTCCATCTTCATCATTCATAGTTGCTATTTGTCTCTCAGTTCCTTCTATTTTTTGAGAATCCATAGATACTACATGATTTACCCAATTTAAGGCCTTTCCTTTGTGTTCTTCTATTCTCATCATCTCCAATAATGGAACTTTAATAGTAATCTGAGACAACAATTTACTCATATCAATTGGGACATATTTTGAATCAGAGATATATGGCTTTGAATTTGTAACTTCTTTATCAATCTCCTAGATGGATATGTCTGTAGTTTTTTTTAGTATGGACTTCATTCTCTTTCTGCAAAGCTAGAACAACCTCAGCTGTGGGTTTGGATTTTATCTTATAAATTTTTTTAGGTTTAGCATTTTTCTTTATTTTGACTTTATCAACAACACTGGCATCTTTAGACTTGTCATGTGATTTTTTTACATCTTTGTCCATTTTCTTGATGAAAATTCTAGCAGGCTTCTGATTTGGAGTACCAATCACTCTATTTCTCATGTTGTAATTTGTTTTAGCTTGAGTAACCATGTCTACTATTATTAAGGCAATTTCCTCATCAGAAGGCCTCCTTAAAACAACTGCTTCCCTATCCCTCAAAACATTGCATTGGACATTATCAAATTCACTATCCTCATCTAAAAAAACTTGTTGATGGTAGGATTCAATTTTGGCATAAGAATTAAAAACATCTTTATGTTCATCCTCTTTAGCAGAGTCAACCTCATCCCAAACATGAGAGGAAACCATTCCACATCCCTGGTCATCATAAGGTTGTTCGTAATTAGACTCTTGTTCATCTTCTAAAGAGACACTCTGGGATATGACACAATAATTAGGATCATGTGGTGACTGACAAGCAATACACCATGAGACCTCTTCCACCACATTCATTGAGTTTCTTTGCAATGGATCTAGGGTCCTATCATTTGGTTTATCCTTTCTATCAAGAAGAATAGGCTTGCCATATTTCCATTGAGTATTATAAGGATAATTTTGCATTCTTGGTAACTTGCTAAAGTTATTGAAGGGTAAAAGCACAAAGTTGTGTCACGTTTCAGGACAACTTATCAGCATAGCTGAATTTGAGTATTTCTAACTAAAATTATTTTTTGTCAAACATATGGTCTAGCTAGATTCATTCTAGCTAAGTTAGATAAGTTCTTCACCTTTTCCAATTGGAAATATCTATTAAATGCATGTTTTGTAACAATTACTAAAGAAATAAAATTATTTCAGAAAAGTGATGTTTCAATAACTCTTACTCTTTTTAATGATATTTTTTTACAAATATAAAAATACCCTTTTTTAGAGCACGGAGTCAAGATTATCATCATATAATTTTTATAGTATTTTAATTAGATCTAATATATTATAATTTCAAAATACTACAAGTAGGTATTTTAACATTCGAGAACAAGATGCTTCAAAAATAGAAAAAAATAGTAAAGCTTATCAAAAAAATTGAAAATTTATATTTAACACTAGAGGAGAGAGTTATCTTCAAGAGTGTGTCATTTATTTTCTGGACGGTGTAGATTCGATAGGGGAAATTTGACGTGAGATGAAAACTGATGATTTCAGGTATGTTCAACTTTGAGTAGTTATAACAGAGAAAATATACATTGAAAACTAATTTTTTTTCTTTTCTGCACTAGCTATACATTTTATCTATGACATATTTTGAAATCAAAGGAAAAAGAGATTATTTGCATATACTTTTTTGGTGCGGACAAGACCCTCATTTTTCAACATTTTTTAGCAAGTAAAAAATGGACTTAAAATTTTTTAAAACTATGTGAATTCTTGTTCAAAATTTTTTAAAAAAATTATAGCCATAAACTTCATCCACTTTTACACATTTCATTAGTTTACATCATCTCCAAATTTTAAACATTAATGCCATTTTTATGTCATTACAGTTAAAATTTTTGTGTGTTGTTGACCTTTTCCTTTATAAAAGTGTGACACAGCTTTGTACTTTTACCTTGAATGGAGGCTTATCTCTCCCTATAATTTTATTATTTATATTTTCACCAAGCTTCAAGTGCTTTATTGTTTTCAATATTTTCTTCAAGCTATCATCATCCTTAGGTTTTACACTCACAGGATTTCTTGGATCCTTTCTATTGAGTAACGACGATTTGTTATCTTCCCTTCTTCCTAGCTTTCTTGAAATTCTTCAGATACTCTCTATGTTCATAGCTAATTTGTAAGCTTCAACAAGACTCCTTGGATTTTTGTGTCTCAAAAGGTAACCTATCTTAGAGTCAAAAGCATTTAAATATGTGACAAGACACAGTCTGTCATCTAGTTTGATGACCTGCAATAACTTATGCATGGCCTTTTGGAATCTGACATTAAACTCAACAACATCCTCATTGAAATTTTTTTTTATGTTATTAAATTCATTTAGCATAAAACCCTCATGTGTTTTTTCACCATACTATTCTTTGAAAAAATTCCTAAGATGATCCCATGAACCTATGCTACCATGTGGCAAAGCCCTAAACCAATCCCTTGAATCTTCTATTAGAGATTGTACAAACAATTTCATTATAACACATCAAGCACAATGTTATAATCATCAATTACATCAATAAATTTTTTTAGGTGTTCTTCACAAGTAACAACATTACTTCCAATAAATTTAGGGAGCTTCTTCCTAATTTCTTCAAGAATAGGGTTAGGATAACCAAGGATGCCAGTGAAAACCAATTATTTACATCTTTCATGAATAGGCCATGTATTGGATATACCAACACCCTAAGATGTAGATGCATTAGTGTTTTCTATGGTAGAGCTTTTGAGCCCTCCTGGTGGGGGAACACCATTTGTGTGACTAGCTATGTTTGCAACATTAGTTCCTTGTATCATGGTGGAATTAGCAAAGTTTGTGGGTCCTGTAGACCGTCTTAGAAAATCAATCTTATTTCTCATTTCTAATGTTGAAGCTTCTAATTGTGCCTTTTCAAGTTCTTTAGCTAACAATTCATGTTCCCTTTTAGCCTTTTCAAGGTCTACTTCCAATCTTAGAGTTTGATCCATAGGGATTTTAGGGCCTACAAGTTCCTTGATTGAAATACCCACTACCTTTTTCTTTCCCTTATCCTTTAGATCCTTTGTTTCAAAAATCCGGTGGACAACAGGCTATTCACTTGTTTGTTTAGGAATGAGAACATAATTAATAGCATCTAAATTTAATTGCTGCATCATGGCATGTCTAACATTTTCTTCTTTTTCCTTTTCTCTCTTCTTCCTAATAGTTGTTTGTTCATGAATTATCCTTTCCAACTCATACACTTCCTCAAATATTTCCTCAGAATCAAACAAAGTTGTTTTAGATTCAACCTGTTGTGCTTGGGGCTCTTCTTGTTGATCTTGAGATTCATGGAGGCCTTGGGGCAATGATGAACCAAGGGTGAAAGGGGGAACAAAATCTTGTCCACCCCTACTTTTACTTCTAGATCTTCTCTCACCCCCATACCATCTATTTGGGACTATTTTCCTATTGTGGGGTAATATTTCACCCTCTCTCTCTGTAGGGGAATAATAATCCTCATATTGGTTTAAACCTAGATCAACTGCCTCCTCATATTCTAAGGCATTTCCTTCCTAACCAGGAGGAGAAAGAACTTCCTATCTTGAGTTCCCCTTTTATTTCTAGGTAAGAGACATGTCACTAATAATTTTTTCACTCCTAACCTAGCCTCATCTAGATGTGGCTAGAAGCTCACCCTGCAAACTTTCCTTTGAGTGTTCCTTCCTCCAAGACCTTGTATTTTTGAAACTCATAGTGATATAGTGATGTTTTATTTAGCACTAGTACAAAGATTTTTAGAGTCACCACCCAAGCTATGATGGTATTTGTCTATGATTTTGAACAAGTAGGAGGGTAGGAAAAGATTAAAATGGAAATAACTCTATATGTAAGGTAACCAACTGGTTTGAAAAATAAGCAGGCCAAGAGTCTAGCTCAACTTGTATCTATGTTAAATATAATTTTCTTAACAAGTCCCCAGCAGAGTCACTATTTTGTTGGTTCCGCAAAAGATTTTACACTCCAAGAGATACCAGTATGCTTATGATTGATGTTAAGGAGTGGTTAATTCCAAATATGGGAAATCTATAAGCAACTAGACCAACTATAGGGACAAGACTGCCCTCATCACTTCTAGCTCTATAGAACCAAGGTAGGTACACCTGATCCAATAGATATAACTTTATTTTTACCTAATACTAGATCTTATAATAGATGACAATGAGAAAGTACTAAGTAACAACCTATTACTCATTGACTCTCCATCACTGGGTAGAACAACATATAAAGTAAATAAAAAGTAAAAGACTAGTATTGATTTATGTTTCAGGATCACAAGATGTTAATCATTCTACACAAAGAAAAATAGGGAAATACCCGCTAGTGCCCTATCCATTGGGCAGAAGATTGGAGGAAAAAATGAATACAAAGATATTTGGAAAATAACTGGTCTTTAAACATAAATACAAAACATTCCAACTCTTTCCTAATTTTTAATAAATCCTCTAATGAATTTAGTAAACATGTATTCCACCCTGAGCAGTATTTAATCCAATCCCAGATTAGAACTCAAAGCTAAATACATACATATAAATATTAGAAAGACTTAAAGATTTATAGAATAAACTCAAAGGAGAGACAAAGATTTGAAATTTGTATTAAGTATAACCTTTGAATGTTGTATACATCATATTCTAAATGATAGGCTTGCAAAATAGCAGCAACAACCTGTACTTCTTTTCATAGCTTCATGAAAATGATACAATATATTACAATCCCCGACTGAGGGCTAGGGTTTCAAAAAATTTATCTTTTTAACTCTTAAACTCTCAATGCCTAGAATGATCATGGAAAATCCTTTATATACAAGGAGATGAAACAAGCTACCGATCATTCTAGGGTTTACAAAATTTCTAACCTAAAAAATTTTACAACCTCAAAAAGTCTACAATAAATACACTAATCAAGCAGGTGAGATATTTTAGCTGAGCCACCTTGCTTTATGTCTTCAATGTTGTCCCTGGCTTCTTTCAACAAATCTCATCACAATATCTCGTAGTCAATCCTGTAATGAATGTCTTCTTGTAACTCAACAACCTTTATGACTCAGAAAGTAACTTCCTTTACTTGCTCTAGGAGGCAGGCAGAGTATTAAATTTTTCAACATGAGGTATGTACTGATACCTCCATTTATTGTACACCTCTTCCCTTGGGAACTCAAAACTTGCAAACTCAATCCACTTACTTGATAACTATTCCCACTCATTTTCAATCTGAGTGACCTTATGTTGGACATTATTAAACATTGATTTGGCATTTATTAACAACTTGATAATGCTGCTAAAAGAAAAGGTGTCACTTAGCACACCAGTCACCCTTTTTGACAAAAGTGCATCCATCTCTTCTCTCCATTGATATGATTCTTTAAATTTTCCCTTATCTGTGAAAATGGTGGGCACCAACTCATAGTTTCAATGCATTAATTCAGCTTTCAACATACTTGATCTTCTAATAAAATTATCCTAAATGATTCCATATTGTACCATTTTCTTCACACTCTGATGCAATAGCTTATTCAATGGATCAAGATCCTCTTGGTCCTTTGATAGCAATCGAAATAGCTTCACACTAGGACATCTCTCAATCCATTTCTTCAAAATTGGTGGCATTTGAGTCTTCTCCTTATTCAAAGTTTCAAATAAAACATGTAACTTACTGACATGACTATGGAAAATGGAGGGCTACAAATCATATGCAAACTGGATGATTGCATCTGTCATTTTTTCTTCATACTTCTAGTTTTCCAAAGTTGTGGGCTTCACATTGTCATCTTTTTCCTTCTCCAGTTGTACTCTTATTTCCCTTAATTTATCAGTCTCCTATGTTAATCTTTGTTTTTCCCAACTAATCCTTGCATCCATACTAGTCTCTGGGTAAGGGGATGGTGGAAGTTCAATAATTGGGCTAGAGGAAGAAGCAACTACAGGCCTGTTAGAAATTGCCAATTGGGGAGACTTGTGATCCTGGGGTCCTGATAGCTGAGCAATCAATTTATCCTTCTGGGTCAATTCCATCTTGAGATCATTATAGGATTTAAAGACAATTTCAAATTTTATCCTAAGCCCTTCCTTTTCTTGCTCATCCTTCTCTTCCACTTTAACATTGAATTTGGTGGTCTCAAAAATTAAGTTTGATGCTTCCACACTAGAAGTCTCTCCTACTTTCTGTACCAATAAACTACCTGCATATCCTGTAGAGAGAGCCTCTTTTCTTCCTTTATCTTCCTCCCTCTTTAGGGACCTCATGACCAAGGCTACATGATCCTCTGAGAAATCAATTCCTTTGGGAGCTTGTTTGGCCTGCTCTATGTAAGGAAACTCAGGTGCGGAAACAGCTTCCTACGCTAATCTCTATAGGAGAGTATTGTGAAAATTCTTATAAATCCTGACAATTTAAGATTTGTTAACTACTTTAACAAAGATATTGCAACCACATACAATGCATATAGAAAAATAGAGAATGACACAATGATATACCCTGGGGAAAACCTTTCGGTAAAAAAACCCCAGCACTCCAAAACCTGCACAATGTATTATCTTCAACACAAAGATTACAATACACTTGCAATGAAAGTTCTTTCAAGAAATGAGAGACAAAGCCAACAAGACTTAAATTTATATTATATCTCTCCCATAGGAGCAGCATCATATATATAGACTCCTCTAGACCCAAAAATAGGCACAACCACCAAGACCCATGCACAAAGCCACATGTACACAGTTGTTACATGCAAATCCCAAGAATAGGCATCCATCCCTAGAATAGACTATGACAGCTTGTCATAGAATCCGCCAAAAATAATGGTCATAAGAGAAGTGTAAGAGAATCTATCATACCAACCTATTTTTGGCATATTCTCTTACACACACCAACCACTTCTTCTTGGGCACCCAAATAGGCCCAAGTCATAAGATGCTCTTACACCTGTCATAGCACATTCCTTAAATAGTTCTTACAGATCATAGGAATCCGTCATGACCATTTTAGTCATGATCTCCTTACGCACAAGATGCCGACACATCAAGTGGAGTGACACATCAACATGCCAACTAGACATGTACAGTCACACTTAATTACATTATTTGCAAAAAATACATTTACAAAAAAAATAATAAGAATAGGAATTATCCAAGGTTGAGACACCTTATTCCTAACATTCTCCCACTTGTCGAACACCTTGTAAGAGCAACAGGAACATAATAGGAACTTTAACTGCTATAGGCCAAAAGGCCCATAGACTCCGAACACCATCTGAACTTCTTAGTGCCCACTAGTTTCGTTAATGCATCTGCAACATTCTTCATAGTATCTACCTTCTCCAAATTTACCTTTCCATCTTCCACCATATCTCTCACAAAGTGAAACTGCACATCAATGTGCTTCATTCTGGCATGGAAAGTTGGATTCTTTGCAAGGCAAATAACGCTCTGACTATCACACCAAATAGTAATCTATTTTGCATCAACACCAACATCAGAACACAATCTTCTAAGCCAAATGGCTTCTTTACAAGCATGAGTAGCAGCCATGTACTCAGCTTCTGTAGTGGACAAAGCAACCACAGGTTGTCGCTTACTCATCCAACTAATGGCACCACCAAACATAGTGAACACATAAGCACTGGTGGATCTCCTGCTATCAATATCACTTGCCCAATCTGAATCCACAAACCCATGAATACACACTGAATGCAGAGATCTGGAAGAGTTACCATGATAACATATGGAGTAATCTGATGTACCCCTCAAATATCTGAATACTCGCTTAATTGCATCCCAATGTACCCATCCAAGATTAGCCATAAACTGACTCAGGATTCCCACTGCTTGGGCAATGTTTGGTCTAGTACAGACCATAGCATACATAAGACTACCAACTGCACTAGCATAAGGTACTCTACTCATGTCCTCCACCTCACTAGGAGATTTTGGACAATCATCTACAGATAACTTTGTTCCCATAGAAATAGGAACACATAGTGGTCTACAATCTGCCATGCTGAACCTCTCCAACATAGACTTCACATACTTACTCTGACTCAACCAAAGTTTTTTGTTAGACCTGTCTCTACTAATTTCCATACCCAAGATGTACCTAGCTGCCCCAAGATCTTTCATCTCAAACTGTGCTAACAACTGAGATTTAAAATCAGAAATCTTTCCCTTACCCTTCCCAAACAACAACATATCATCAACATATAATGCAAAAATAAGAAGGTGATCATTTTCAACTTTGAAATAAACACAATGATTTGATTTTGATCACACAAAGGCATCAAACTTAAGGTACCACATCCTAGGAGATTGCTTCAAACCATATAGAGATTTCTTTAATCTGCAAACTAAGGATTCTTTACCTTTAACAATGTAGTGCTCAGGCTGTGACATATAAATCTCTTCCTCCAAATCACCATGAAGGAAAGCTATCTTCAAATCCATTTGTTCTATCTCTAAATCATATGATGTAGCAAGAGATAACCGAAATCTAATGGATGTCAACTTTGCAACAGGAGAGAATATTTCACCATAATCTATTCCCTCTACCTGTGAATACCCCTTTTCAACCAATCTAGCTTTATACCTTTCAACACTACCATCTGCACATACTTTCTTCTTGAACACCCGTTTATAGCCAACATATTTTCTCCCTTTAGGCAAAGGTACAAGGTCCCAAGTTTTTTTTTTCTCCAATGAAGCCATCTCATCATCCATAGCCTCAATCCAAGAACCTGCATCTTCCATGCCCAAAGCCTCTTTCACAGATCTAGGCTCATTAGTGTTAGTAATCAAAGCAAAAGCATAACTGGAATCTAACATAGAATAACCAAACCTTTTTGGTTGCTTTCTTTCTCTTGTGGATCTCCTCAAGGGCTATGGTTGAGGTTGTTCTTCCTCTTCTTCTGAACTATCAGAGCTGCTAGAGCTCTCCTCATCATTAGGCTCAACATGGTCTTTCTATTCAGTCTTCTCAGGGGTAGGAGGAAACTGAACAACATCTTTTTCCTTTTCTTTTTCATCTAGTTGTAGCATAATAGGAGAAGATGTTAGCTCTCTGAAAATAACATTTCTACTATACAACACCTTACTAGTCACGGGATCCCAAAGCTTGTATCCTTTCACACCAGCACTGTATCCTATGAAAATACATTTAACAGCTTTATTTTCCAACTTAGATCTTTTCTCCTTTGGAACATGTGCATAAGCTTCACAACCAAAAACATGAAGATTTCTAATTGAAGGCTTCTTACCAGACCACATCTCCATGGGTGTCTTACCAACAAGGGCTAATGTAGGAGATCTATTAACCAGATAGCAAGTAGTGGCCACAGCTTCAGCCCAAAACCTTTGTTCTAAACTAGCTCCACTAGGCATACTCCTAGCCTTCTCCATCAGTGTCCTGTTCATTCTCTCTGCAACTCCATTTTGCTATGGGGTATAAGGAGTTGTCTTATGCCTCTTGATACCTTGTTCTTTATAGAACTGTTCAAACTCTGCTGAGCAAAACTCACCACCATTGTCAGTTCTCACACACTCAATCTTCTTACTAGTCTGATTCTCTACAAGAGCTTTAAATTCCTTGAACCAACTAAAGACTTCTGTCTTACTTTTAAGGAAATAAATCCTCATCCTTCTACTGTAATCATCTATGAAAGATACAAAAAATACAAACTTGGAGATTGAAGGAACTTTTATAGGACCAAATACATTAGAATGAATAAGATCCAAAACATTAGAAGATTTGTGAGAACTAGAGTAAAACTGAACATGATTTTGTTTACCATAGACACAGTGTTCGCAGAAGTCAAACTCAAGATTGCAATCATTTAACCCCTCAACGAGATTTTTATTTTTTAGGGTTCTAAGACCCTTTTCACCAATGTGGCCAAATCTCATATGCCACAACATTGTCTTTTCTGCAGGAAGCTTACCTTCCAAAGTGTTTGCACTACCATCGGAACCAATAGCCATAGACTTCTTCACTGCTTGTTTAGATGGTGAGGATGAAGAACTATTACATAGAGGAATATATGCATCTAGCTGAAATAATGTACCTCTCCTAGTACCCCTTGCAAGCACTATTGATCCTCTCATCATCTTGCATCCTTCTTTCAAAAAAACAACTTGCACACCTACATCATTCAGCATACTTACAAATAATAGGTTTCATGGCAAACCTGGAATGTGCATAACTTTGTTGATTCCCTTTACTCGTCCATCATAAAATTTGATAGTGACCCTTCCGTGTCCAACTATCTTTAGGTGAGAATCATCACCCAAGTACACCTTTCCACCATCAAACTCTTCATATTTTGAGAACCAGTTTCGATGAGAGGTCATGTGAAAAGATGCACCCGAGTCAACCAACCACACATCATCAAATGCATGGGCTGCCAAAGCTACGATGAATGCATCACCATCTTCTTGAGATCTTTTTGAAGCTGAGTCTGAACCTTTCTTCTTCTTCTTCAGCTCTTTGCAGTCTTTACAGAAGTGCCCAGATTTATCACAGTTCCAACATTTTGCCTTGGACTTATTGGAAGTCTTTGACTTCCCACGGGATTTGGATCTACCCTTATTGTCAGACTTATTGTCATTTTTCTTCCCTCTTTCAGTGGATCTCCCACAAACAACAAGGGCTTCTTTTTCTGAAATGGAAGCCTTTCTCTGCATCTCCTCTGATAGTAGAGAAGACACCACATCATCCATTTTGAAGGTGACTAAAGTGCTTTTGAGAGCCATCATAAGATGGTCCCATGAATCTGGTAAAGAACACAAAAGTGTGTAGTAACGATCCTCCTCCTCTAACTTGACACCAGTTGATGTCAATTGTGCAGCCAGCAAATTAAATGCATTTAAATGATCCATTAAGGATCCACCTTCATCCATTCATAGAGAGTACAACTTCTTCCTTAGGAACAACTTTTTCACCAAAGATTTGGCCTAATACACGGTCGCAAGTCTTTTCCACAAACTATTTGTGGTTTTCTCATCTAGAACATTCAGAAGAACTGCATCGGTTAAACAAAGTCTTATGAGACCCTTAGGTTTACGGTCTTTGATATCCCAATTAGCTTGAGCTATAGTTGCTGGTCTTGTAGCATTTGAAGTCACTTCCCATAGGTCACAATCTTCCAACATGTCTTCCATCTTGAGTTTCCACAACTCAAAATTAGTGCCATTAAATTTCTCCACCTCCATTCTTCCATATGATGAACTTGCCATCTCAATCTACAAATAAGATTTAGAATGCTCTACAAAAAACTCCCACTTAAACTTGAGATCAGCTCAAAAAACCCTACCCAACAACTAGGATCAAAAGTTGATCAAGCTCTGATACCACTTGTAAGGAAACTCAGGTGCGGAAATAGCTTCCCACGCTAATCTCTATAGGAGAGTATTGTGCAAATTCTTATAAATCCTTACAATTTTAGATTCGTTAAATACTTTAACAAAGATATTGCAACCACATACAATGCATATAGAAAAATAGAGAATGACACAATGATATACCCTGGGAGAAACCTTTCGGTAAAAAACCCCAGCACTCCAAAACTTGCACAATGTATTATCTTCAACACAAAGATTACAATACACTTGCAATCCAAGTTCTTTTAGGAAATGAGAGACAAAGCCAACAAGACTTAAATTTCTATTATATCTCTCCCATAGGAGCAACATCATATATATAGACTCCTCTGGACCCAAAAATAGGCACAACCACCAAGACCCATGCACAAAGCCACATGTACACAATTGTTACATGCAATCCCAAGAATAGGAGTCCATCCCTAGAATAGACTATGACAGGTTGTCATAGAATCTGCCAAAAATAACGGTCACAAGAGAAGTGTAAGAGAATCTATCATACCAACCTATTTTTGGCATATTCTCTTACACACACCAACCAGTTCTTCTTGGGTGCCCAAATAGGCCCAAGTCATAAGATGCTCTTACACCTGTCATAGCACATTCCTTAAATAGTTCTTACGCGTCATAGGAATCCATCATGACCATTTTAGTCATGATCTCCTTACGCACAAGATGCCGACACATCAAGTGGAATGACACATCAACATGCCAACTAGGCATGTACACTCACACTTAATTACATTATTTGCAAAAAATACATTTACAAAACAAATAATAAGAATAGGAATCATCCAAGGTTGAGACACCTTATTCCTAACACTCTATAGTACTGAGAGTTTTTACCTTTCTTTTCCTAACTTGATCAAAGACAATTGCATTATAAATTTCCCACTCTGGAAAAATTAGCACACGTGCAGTATGAACCATGGCCCTTCCCTCCTTAGGACTAAATTTTTTAAATTTCTTGACCATCTCTACCTTGGTCTCATTTTCTATTTCTATCATGTCCCTATCAGGGAACTCTTCCTTTTTCTTCTCACAGATCTCTTTATATTGGTTTATTTTCATTCTCCATAAAAATTGGGAGAATGCCCTAGTTTTGACAAATTTGTCATCAACTATGAAAGAATCACTGGCATAGTTCAGGATAGGTTCTATTTGTTCACCCTCAATCTCCTCAGTTATAAGATCCATGGCCACCTCCTTTGGTGCCTTAGGCATCCCTTCTTGGAACTCATCATTGGAAACAAAAATGTTTCCCTCATTCCTCATTTGTACCAATTTCTCCACTAACCCATGTTCATCTAACTTGATGGGGGATTGAGAAGGAGAATAAGCTTCCTCTCCTGGCCTTACCTCTTCTTGTCTCTGCCTCTTAGTAAAGGGTCCCTGCATTGCTAGATCATCCTTGGGTATTTTTCCTTTTAAAGTAGAAGGAAGATCTTGACATCTCTATTGTGGTGGTAAGAGAACGGTGTAACCACTCTTCTTTTGCATTGTATAAACTCCCTTTGGAGTCAATTTCATATATTTTGGCTGGCTCAAAATCTGCCTTTCTCTTTCAGGGTCTGTCTTTCTTATAGCAGCCCTCTTTTCATTTATTGCATGCATGATGCCTTCAAAATGTTCCAAAAGGGCATCTACTTTCCTTGCCCATGGCTCAAAATCCTTTAATGGGTCATATAATTTGTCAAAATTTCTAATAAAATCTACAAACTTCTTATAGATGATCCATTTCTCTTTCTTAATCTCTTGAGTTTGAAGGTCAAACTCATTCCTTATCACATCTTCAGGAAAATTAAATTGATGCTCAATAAGAGCACACCTTACCTTTTCTCTAAACATTCCTGAGAGGAAACCCTATATATCTTAACACTTGATGGTGGTCATTGTCATTCTGTATGGCTATAGAACTTTATTGAAATGGATCCAACCTCCCTTAGTAATAACATACTAATGTGCTATGGTTATGTCTGGGAAGAAAGTTCCACTTCCCTTACTAGTGAGAGTGGTTTCTTGCAAGTCACCAATCTATCTTAATATTTCAGCATACCCTACCTTCAAGGGGACCTAATAAGGTAAAATGTATGGTGCTTTTCTACAACCATAAACCCTAAATACTATAGAAATAGGATACATGATTATATCCCCAAAATTGTGGACTCTAGTAATGTCCTAACAATATTCTTTTGGTCTAATCAACCTTAACAGCTCCCTTGGGATTCTAGGATTGTCAAAAATAACAAGGTTCTCAGCCTTGAAGAAAAATCAATGTCAAAACCAATATAACTAGCATCAATTCTATCCCATGATAGAGTTGTGTTCCATAGCTAGACTGGAAGGGTTTCTCCATATCTCTCCTTCACAATGTTGATTGTCGAGCTGACCTTTGTATAAGAACATGTGCATAAGCGTTGAATACCACCCAGGAGACCTACTAATGTTCATGTCCTTAATTCCAATCAATCCTTCATGGATAAGATCAGCCAAATGAGATTCAAAATCAAAATTAGTGCCAATTGGGGGTGCAGTGATTGTACCATCATAAACATGTATGGTATTGGCATATGAGTTGTTTCAATGCTCCCTAGAATCATGGTTAATGACTTATAAACTCCCTGTGCTCTCTTACTAAAAAAATCTAGCCTAAAAGGCTGTGGTGTGCTTGGACTAATGACACACATGGATCCAATCTCCTCTAGAAATTCCCTTAGAGGCCCTACTCTCAAATAATCCCTCTGTGCTTCATATATTTTTGTAAATTCTGTGAAATCTATTTTCTCTAACCTAACAGAAGGGTCATTCAGTGAAAAATCTTTCCTAATCTCATCATCTATGATGCTAATTAGTCCTTCCCATTTATTTCCTTGACACACTTTGTCACAAGATCATAACATTTGGCAATTTGGATCAACAACTCTGCATCCATGAATACTCCAGGAACCACCAATTTCCCTATATCAAACTGCCAAATATTACTAAGGGGCGCACAAGAATTTCTTTGTGAGTATGTTGATCTAAATAAAATCAGGCCATTATGATCTTTACCCACCCTGGCATCTCTCATCCAATTCCCTCTATCATGGAGTCCATCTGCAATAGAATCCCTAGGGTTTCTTGAAACTAGATCCTTTAATCTAGCCATGTCATTATTTGAAGGAGGTAATAATTGCATTAAATCCTCAAAGACACCTCTATCTTTGTACTCTATCTTTCTAGACAAATTCCTCTTTGGTGACATTTTATACTAGGGCTTCTTAGAACAATTTATAAAAACTTGAGGAAAACCCTAAATACTTTGAACTGGAAACACAATTTTCCTTGCAATACCTTCACAGACTTCAAGAAATTTTTAAACTCAAAAAAGAGACCTACCAGGTGCCTGCCAGTTTTTCACTTGAAATCACTTCTTGAGGAAAATCTAGTGTTCTAGAATGTTAACGAGGGAAGTAAAGAGAGACAATAATTGAATTTGGGATATAATGTTGCCAATGGTTTGCAATTGTCCACACACAGCTCATTAAGTCCACCATTACTGAAATTTGGTGGCCTCAGCACTCATAGGACATGAAAAACATCACAAAGAAAATATTTGAATTTAGGCCATTGATTTTATTTGCTTTCAGCACATCAGATGATCAACAAACAAAACCATGAAACCCCTTTTCACTTTTTGCCAAATGAGTTCTTAGCCAATGAGAAAATTTCAATATAGCCATGTGGGGAAATAAATAACTTATCTCTACTTTGCACGGAGTAGATAGGTGTCACCCTATCGCTAAAGCACTAACCCAAAACTGTCAAAAAAACCAAATCAAGATATAACAACAACCGTCGATGTCATTTAATAGGACGATCACCATATTTCAATAAAATCTTGGCCCCACAGTTTTCCCTACAAACCTCTATCGAATCACAAGATGCCAAGTTAGCTAGGTCTATAGGTGGAAGACCCCACCTTTATCCTTAGTGTCAAATAAACTGACAACCTCACATGTCATCACTACCTTTAGCCAATTAGAAACTAACACATCATTAAGAGTCAGGAACAAAGGATCCACCTAGTGGTTCACATCTTTAAACAAGATCAATAACCATCGCTATACTGCTGATCCTAAAAAATGTGCATCTTATCCCATTGGTATAATGACAATCGTGAGATCTTGTTCAACTTTAATCGTCTGAGAAGGTAGGCCCCATAGTTGACACTTCACTTAGCCTTTGTCAAATCAAAAAGTGCCACACTGCAAAAACTAGCGAGTGAACCCCTTCTCCTTCTCTCTCTCGACACCCAAAACCCTAACCACTACCACATCATAACTAACTACAACCAATAGAAAGAAAACATGTTTGTGTGACCTGGTGTTTTATGGCCCACTTCATGCTTTATTCTGTAAAGAGGATCAGACGGTCATCGCTATACCACAAGCTTAAATTCCTTACATCTTTTGTCAATGGTATAACAATAACTGTAAGATCAATTTGTTGTTTAATCCTTTGAAAAGTTTGGCCCCACAACTACCATGTCATTAGAGACAGATGTCAACCCAAGAGAAATGCCATGGAAAATGAAAAGCCAGAACCTACCGTTGTTAGTGAGGAATTTGATCGGATGCCTGTCACTAAAGAGCGATGCTTAAAAGGCTATCATCTTGGTCCAATGATATAGTGACAGTTGTTGATCAAAGTCATTGTTTAGTTTCCAGCACACTCCTTTACTAGATGGGCCCCCTTGGACAAGTGTGCTTTGTTGCTAAAGTGCATGTTAGAGATTCTAACAATGAGCAGTCTGGTGGTTCAATGATGGCCACAAGTTTCAAAAGGTCGATACTTAGTAAAAATTCACTAGAAACTTAGGCTTTGAAAGAAATAATTAAAAAGGCACCCCACCTAAAAACCTAATGATATAACATTCAAAGCGATGGGTTAAAGGGTTTGCAAATTAGCACATGTGTATTTTGGAGGATTAGTGAGCCAAAAAGTAACATGAAATTATAACAAGACTCAAGACTGGTTAGGGATTTGATCAAACTTAGGGTTTTTACCATAAAACCCTACCATTAGGTGAATAACTTGGATCATTTTCAAAAATATTAGCACAAAGCTGTGAAAATTTATATAGTGATAAAAGATCTAACAAGCAGTGTCATAGTGACTATTCATCCAACAAATATAGTGTGTATCTAAGATCAGAAGGTTGTAGCCTTCACCACTTGAGCAGTAAGCTCTAGGACAGTGCATCCAATCCCCTAACAGGGACTATTGTAAAAGACTCCTAATAGGGTTTGACCATTGACAATGTCTACTATACTTAATGCATTGTAAAGCAACTCCTAACAGGGTTAAGGATCTTCTAACAAGGATCATAAAACACTAGTATAGAATATTAGTGGGTGTCAATTCTCACTAGGGTTTTTACGTATTTGGGTTTCCTCATAACCATATTGGTGTCATGTGTTGATTTCATGTTTCATGTTTATGTGGATTTTTATTTCAGTAGTTAAGCATTTAAGTTCAGTTTAAAGATTAAAGCTAAAAAATAAAATACAGTGAACACTGATTCATCCCCCCCCCCCTCTCTCAGTGTTCCCATTCCTAACAATTGAGTTACCTGATGACATGGACATATCACCTATTTTTAACATTGCTGATTTGTATGAGTATCATGAACCTAATGAAGAAATGACAGTACTGATAGAGTATCCTAAGAAGTAGAATGAATAAGTTGAGTAGATTTTGGAAAAAAGAGTTGGAAAAATAACAAGGGGAAAACAATATATGAAATATCTCATAAAGTGGAAGAATAGACTGATTAAAGATAGTTCATGGATTTCACCATCCGAGTTGTATGAAGCTCAGATCATACCTACTAAATGATTGGGAGAATCATTTCAAAATAACCCCAGGTGTCTGATGTAGGAGCATCTCAGGTCCTTGGCAATCCTATGTCACCAAAAACATATTTGAGTTTGTATGTGTTGCTCGGTTCCTTCTTTGACCGAGTTGTTTTGGTATTGGTTGGTTTCCTTTGGTTATCGAGTTTGGTCGGTTGTTTCTCTGGCACTCAATGATGCTTGTCTAGCACTCGGTTGGCTTTGCTTACCGTTAGGTGTCTTTGAGTTTCTGTTGAGGTAGACTTATGCATTTATTATGGGTCATGGATTTAATGTTGGTATCCATTATTGGAAAGCATGTGGTCCCAAATTTGACCATTCCTTCCCTTGATTGTGGATCTAAAGGCTGACCCAGTTTGGTAGACTCTTGTATAAATGTATTTATTTGGTTAAAGTTTAGGGAGTCAGTTTTAGGAGAAGATAAAATATAGAATTTTGGAGATTATCTATAGATCCTCACATGTTTGAGGACTTATGTAATTCATTGTAATATCTGGCAGCAATCGAGAAGGCCTTACAACCTAACATGTATGAATCAAACTAAAGTTAATATATGAATGATCATGTATTTTCTCTCTCCCACTGTGTTGTTGAGAAAGGTAGATCTGGTTGGGGTGTGCCATTCCTTGGCCCCTGCCTTCCTCCTTTGTGTCATGATGTCAATTTCAAGGATAATGATTCTATGCTATAAAAGATTTGATAAAAATTTATAATAATTAAATTGATATACATGAAATAAATCTAGATAGAAACCATTTTTTATTGCAAGAAACATGGGGTGAAATGTTTTCTCTTCTAGGATACATTCTTTCCCAATGCCTACCCTTTAAACTTGGTTTTGTTACAAGTAGTGGTTACCGTTGCACCAAAAGATTGACCTATGAATATCTGATACAACCACTAGACTTATAGAAGACATAGGAGGTTGTTAAACCATGTCGTAAGCTCTGTGAGGGATGTTCACCCACTACAAACAATCCCCCTCCCATCATCACTCGTCATGGCCTACATGTGTACACTCAAAATGTGCACTTCTCTAAGCCATTGATTGCAAGGGCATCCATGAATTGGAAACCTTGAAAAGTGACCTAGAGGTCCCAAGGCATGGAGTGGAAGGGTGTTTAGAGGGCTCTCAGAAAGAGCTATTAAGCATGCAACCTTTCTAGTAAATCATGCAATGGGAGATTCAAAGAGACAAGGGCAAGAATGTCAATATCCTCAAGAATCACAATGAAAAATACAATGAAAGATATGCTAGAATGAGAATGCAAGAATGCAAGTAAACCATGGAAATGAGAGTATTACAAGCCATTACTAGTCAAACTATGTGAGCTAAGCTAAGGTACGAAAGGAAACTAAGCTAAGAATGCAATGAGAACTAAGCTATAATGCAAAAAATGAGGACTAAAATACAACAATTTCTTCAAAAGCTCCAATGGCATGAAGAAAACCTATAGCATAACATTAGTATCAAGAGTGGGATCCTAGAATGAGAAGAGAGATATCCTTTTAAAGATAAATGGACTATGGAGATTAAGAGGCAAAAGATTTAATCAAGGGTGGATTTTGAAAGTGGGAGAAATCCTTGTGGACAAGTCTCCTCCAATGAGAAAGAAGTGTTGACTTTTGTGCCCCATGTGAGATAAAAAGCCTCTTCTTCTTATTTATTAAATATGAATAATGCTCTATTTGTGCAACTTCAGATAAAAGGTAAGTAGGGGCTTTTTATTTAATAAAAGGGGAAGGAATTCCTTTTAATTAAATAAAGACTTAGGATAAAATGGTTTATCCATAGAGTATAATTGAATAAATGAAAAATTGGGATTTTATCAAGAATAAGCAATTGATAAATTTAGTAAATAATGTTAGAAAGAGGCTAATAGTCTAGATGACCATTTTTGGGTAATTATATTTTCCCCTCTTTGACTCATGTGTGATCGATCTAGGAACATATTACATCAAAGAGTACATCAGCCAAGAGGGCAATAGATAGGGATCTAGCTCAAAAGAATGAATTTCTAAGAGATAAAAATCTTGCATGGTCAACCTGGTAGTGACAATACTAAACACTTAGGAGAGAGATTAACAGTATCAGAACTTGAGATGAGAACTAACATGTCAAGAACAATAGATAGATAGATAGATTAATTAGAGAGAATGGAATGGTTAGGCATATGCTCTGGAGAATAGCTAATAGAATATGTATGCCCCCTTGGGATTGAAGTTGAAATGAGGTAGAAGGAATTCAGAAGAAAGATGAGAGCAACATGATCAAATCACCATAAATCATAATCGAAGATGAACGATAATAGAATGACCATCAAGCAGTGAAAAATATGCCCTAGTTTGACTAGAAAGATACAAGATAAAGATAAAATCAAAACCTTAGAGAGATGAAGTGAAGGAAATGAATGAAATACTAGAAGGTTGAGAGAGATGGAGATGAAGCAATGAAGAAATGAAGATGTCCTAGTGAAGATCGAAGGACCAGGCCTCAAACAGTTAGCCAACTATGTAGAAGAAGGAGAAATTTTAAAATGCAATTTTCACCATTAAGATGAACTTAGATTTCAATTTCAATCTTGAAAATGGATCCAAGACATCGAAATTAGCCAGGGGTGCAATTTTCACAAAATTCTGAGATGTTTTAAAAATTAAGTCAAAATGTCATATAAGGGGTGAAAAGGTCATTTTCAAATTCATTTGTCTTATGTGAGTTTTGACAACTTTGAGAGATCTGAGAGAGACTATGGCTTAGAAGGTAGGCATTCCCATTCATACACATTGATTTGAGTGTGATCAGTTGCACAACCAATGTCCTCAGTATGGTGCCCCGGTAAGTTTTCATAAAAACTAGACGTTTTGAGTCATTTTTGGCATTTAAAGCATGTTTTTTGAATTTTCAAATTATAGTTTAGCAAAACATCATGTAATACTTTAAAATTTTCACACACCTATTGTATACTATATCGTGCAAGACTTCATGGGGCTACAAAGTGTCGCATGGCCATTCAGGAAAGTATCACATGAGCTTGGACAAAATGTTGTGCGACCAAGTGTGAACTATTGCATGAAGCAAAAGTATCACACCACTATTCAAGAAAGTATCACATGATATAGTATCAGAAAATAGTGTCAGACCAATATAACAAGAAGTATTGCATGACTTTAATTTGATAAATATAACATGTGTAGAGACAAGTTTTTCTTTTGAGATTACTGGTACTGATTTTTGACATCTATCGTGACATGTTATGACATCTGGTTTGTGGGTTTATGGTTTGTAGGATGTTCTGGTAGTGCTCACCATTAGAGAACCAAGGGTGGTTAGGTTGTGTTGTGTTCGAGATCTGGATGATCCAGGGAGAGTGGCTTTGACTTGGATTCATTTTGGCTACTTGTTGGAGATGCCCCATATATAGGAAACCATAGGTTACTGACAACACTAGAAAAGAGGTGGCATAGCGAGCATAACACCTTTCACTTGCCAACCAAAGAGACCACTATCACACTTCAGGATGTCTACCAGATCCTTTGTGTAATGAGCCATGGAGATGCAGTGAGCATAATGATGTTTGTAGAGAGGTTCATTAATGTAGTGTTTCTATATGATGAAAACTGACATGATTTTTTGTTGGCACAAGTATACTATGATTAGCCTCCCATAGAGGGGAGATAGGCTATTTAGGACCTCTTCTAGGATGTTACCATCCTAAATAGACATCTCAATTTGGACCGTCTGATAGAGAAGTATGGTCAAGACTATACAGTGCCATGAATCATGTGCTTCATAGTAGCACATGCTTTGATCACTTACCAAAGTTAGAGAGGGTTCCCACTAGGCTGGGGGAGACTAGTCGGAGACTTGGTGGTGTGACCTAGATAGATGGTGTGTGGGCCAACAATCCATGCAGATATGTATCATGAGCTACATGAGATCATCTACAATGACCATTGATCATGGGCATGCGGGGTCATCTTGGTATAGATATGGGCATGGGATCACATATCTATTGTCCAACCATGGGTATAACCTCATAAGCATAGGACTCCCAAAATATATCAATATACTAGGTTCATCACATAGCTACACAGTGGGGACCTCACATATTAAAGGAGGCTAATAGATGAGATGATAGTGTTTGAGTGGAGGCCGTATAGGTAGTGTAAACAGTGGAAAGATCAGGAATGGAAGCTTAGGTACATGCTATACAAGTGACCATTACTAAGCTAACATGTAGATATTATGGAGCATTTTGTGATCACTTGAGTGTGGAGGAAGTTTGATAGGCAACAGAGAGTGGCAGTAGAGACCACTACATATGTCAGGGTATGGGAGGAGCAGACACTAGGATGGATATCGATGCTAGATTACAAGAAGGCTACACATGAGACAATAGGGATGTGGCAAGAGCCATGAAACTACCTACTAGACATGGAAGATGCAGGGGTAGATGTGACATACATAGCAGAGCATCAGAGACATCCATTCCTAAGGTTTACAGTCCCAGATGCATAGCCACAGGAACTAGGCGGGGATGGAGATGATGGAGGAGGGGGAGCTGGGAGGATAGTAGAGGTAGGCTAGGGGTCCCAATTGGCTAGCCATAGATGGTCACACCAACAAGTGGATGATGAAGAGGAGGAGGAGGAGGTGGAGGAGGAGAGACTAGTTCACCACCAGGTTGAGGTAGGGCAGGAGCAGCATGCAGCTAGAGGAGGAGAGGATCTCCAAGCTAGGGTCTGGGCCTTATAGGTCAAGGTGTAGTAGTTGCAGACAATGATTTCTATTCACAATTAGTAGCTAATGGATGGACAGGCCAAGATAAATTAGTGGGAGAGAGTGACATTAGATGATGTCATGGAGATACAGAGGGAGGTAGCATGGGTGGCATACTACCATGGATTGTACATAGAAGTTGTGTCTAAGGATCAGTGATTTCCACTCTACTCTGAGAGGGCAGGGAGGTTAGATGTGCCAGCCAACAAGATGATACCACCAGCTCCACTAGCACCCTCCTACACATGAGGGGGAGAGCCAGTCCTAGGTTTAGGGTTTTGGATGTACAGACATGTCTTGAGACTTGATCAGGATTTTTGGATCTCATATTGTATTTGTATCATGATATATATATGAGATGACTAGATTATGATATATCTTGTGTACTTGTCTCATTATGATGGATGTTTCAGTATTATTGTCTTGTTATATTGCTCAAATGTATGATATGTGCTTATAAATTGATCAAAATTAAGTGAGGCTCTTCAATTTATGAGATATTTATTCAATTTTATCTTTAATCAATTGTAATGACCTTTTAATTTTGGATTATCCATTTAGCTTCTAATAAGGACATGACCATGGTGACCTTTCAACTTCTTTGAAAGTTTATAAATAAGCTCAATTTGAATCAATAGAGCAGAGTGATATGGACATACATCTCATTTGTTGAGATAGCCAATCTACATCAACTCTAATATATGGAGTTCTTGGGCACATATCTCACACATGAGATTGCCCAACTTCTATGGATTTGGGAATACAACTCCTTCATGAGTTAGCCCAAATTATATTGATTCATGGGCATACATCTCACTTGCGAGATTGTCCAAAGTTGTATGGATGTTCTATGTTTTTGAATAAAATGGTGTTGCTCGCATTGTTTATTGTATTTTATAACTCCATTTATTCTTCATTTAATATTTTCACATGTATTATTGTGTGATAAAATACCATTAAATAGTCTCTTGGTATTGTCCTCTTAATTGACAAAATAATTCAGATCAGTGGTATCAGAGCCATTTTCCATCATTTTAGGTGCATCTACTAGAAAGAAATATGTTTACTATCCTTGCTGAAAAGAAATTTTGTGGTGTTTAATTTAAGATGGATGCCTTATTACAAATCAAGTGGAGATTAATGTAATGGTGAAATCCCAAGAATGAATCTAGGCTTGAGAAATCTTCTTTCATTTGAACCTCCTTAGCCACTATCAAGCAAAGGATATCTTGGAGGTGGTTTGTGTCATTTTGGCTTTGGTTTTTGTGTTGAATTTGAAAAATAATGTTCTAAATGATCAACGATTTGTGAAAATAATAGTGCATGTAAAAGAAAAGTGGCCATGAATTTGAAGCAAGAAGCATAATGCAAACACTTAAAATTGTTATGACTACCACATCAAATATGTAATTACAAGAAGATGAATATGCTAGTTCTTTCCAATGGTTTCCTATAATGATGCTTCATATTCGATACATACATAATTGAAAAAGGTGACAATGAGGTTTGGCCAAGGGCTCAAGTTCCATGGCCATAGTAAATGGAAGTCGCAAATGACTGAAGGAGAAAACATCAGCTTGTGTTGTGACAATAAATATATTGAACTTACCTTCAAATTCAAGAAAGATGCAAAATAATTGCATTCATGTTCCTCACCTTGGGTCCATTGCCTTTTGAAAGGCTCTAAAAAGAAGTTATTTAGGGGGCACGAGGGTGTGTACTCTATTTATGTCCACAATTATAAGTGAATTGCAGTAAAGAGGGCATGGAAGAGCCTTGGTTTTCTTGATTGTGATATCACCAGCCAAAAGATTGATTAGGGAAAATTAATCATGGTTGATGCTGAGTGGAGGCTTCTTATCAGTACATTATAAAATGAGAAAAAAAAAACACTTTTTATCCTCTCTAAAAGCTATGAACCCTTCCGTAGTTTTGACTTTGTGTACAATTATGTGATGGGACATAATGTCAGCTTTGTTGACTACTTCGATGATCCAAGACCTAGTGGAAGAGGCAGGTATACAATACTATTTTTGTCAAAAATATACATCAATGGATGGAGAAAGATAGCTCAATGGTTTAGAGTTAAAAGAAAACATGCACTTCTCATAGTAGCAGATTTTGTTTAGTAGCAGAATTTGATTATTACTCAAAATTTAAGCAATTTTGCAAGCTAGGCGTAGAGACAGACAATTGCTATCCTAATGAGAATTATCTTCACAACTTCCTCTATATATATTTTTCTCAAATGATGGTCTAGATGGAATTTCAAATTGGTATGTTACACACGTGGACTACTCGAAAGGAAAATGGCACCCTAAAAAGCATGATAGAGATGAAATCAACATTAAGTTACTGAAGAATGTTCAGGAACTCAATGAGAACATGCACAC
The DNA here is from genome assembly GCA_027943335.1 of Chamaecyparis obtusa. Lineage (NCBI taxonomy): Eukaryota > Viridiplantae > Streptophyta > Pinopsida > Cupressales > Cupressaceae > Chamaecyparis > Chamaecyparis obtusa. The sequence goes on from BSBK01005641.1 coordinate 162,148, forward strand.
CTCTAGTGCTTGAAAGAGTCAAATTAGAAGATGTACTTTCAAGGAAGAATTATTATTCACTGGGAAACATCATTTTATGCGATGGAGGACAGGGCTATGGGGCCCATTGCCTCATAAGGGTGGAGGAATGATCAGAATTAAGTGAGCCTCTTCAATTTAATGAGATATTTATTCAATTTTATCTTTAATCAATTGTAATGACCTTTTAATTTTGGATTGTCCATTTAGCTTCTAATAAGGACATGACCATGTTGACCTTTCAACTTCTTTGAAAGTTTATAAATAAGCTCAATTTGAATCAATAGAGAAGAGTGATATGGACAAACATCTCATTTGCTGAGATAGCCAATCTGCATCAGATCTCACATATGGAGTTCTTGGGCACACATCTCATGCACAGGATTGCCAAACTTCTATGGATTTTGGCATACAACTCCTTCACGAGTTAGCCCAAATTATATTGATTCATGGGCATACATCTAACTTGCGAGATTGTCCAAAGTTGTATGGATGGTCTATGTTTTTGAATAAAATGATGTTTCTCACATTGTTTATTGTATTTTATAACTCCATTTATTCTTCATTTAATATTTTCACATGTATTATTGTGTGATACAATACCATTAAATAGTCGCTTGGTATTGTCCTCTGAATTGACAAAATAATTCAGATCATAAATGCTCATGTATAGTTTCTCTCATGGATGTATGTTTAGTTCTCATGTTATAATATAGACTCATGTTTTTGAAAATGATTTTTCTTATATATGATTATAAGATTAACCGCTTGTGATGAAAAGAATAGAAGAGGATGTCATATGAAAGATAAGAAGTCAAAGACATGATTGAGAAGAAGTGAAATGCTAGCACAGTTGACTGACAAGTCTATAAAAGATGAAAGGAGAGCTCTCTCCATACGAAAGATGAAAAAATAAACTAACATGAACCTAAGAATGCAAGCTACTATGAAAAAGTGGTTTACTTGCAAGGTTACAAAGCTATTAGACTCTAATAATCATCATCGAGCTTTATTGGTAGCGTCACAAGATCATATAATACACACTTTTGTAACTATGGGTATATGAATATGATCTATATCAGATAGGTATGTGGGAATCCCACCTAAGCATCAAAGACATGTAGGTCAAGATGACTAGTGCAATGAGGTTCCCTAAGTTTTAGTATAGCAAGATTATGCTCGCACCAAGACACTAGAAATTCAAGATGACCATAAGCTTGCACTTGCAAAAAATAGTCAAGGATAATACATTGTAGATCCTCAGTGTCAAGTGTAACAAGCATAAATACTCATGACATTTAGGATCAACAAGATATACCCATAGGTAGAAAATAAATAAAACATGTCCTCATGACTCTAGTCTTCTAGCTATGCATTATTGAAAACTATTAGGGAGAGAACACTCATCAAAAGAAATCATCATAGATAGCACACAAAGAAATAAAGTCAAACAATTCTTAGTGTGTCAAGTGTTTCAGTGCATGTGTTTAGGTCATAGAGTAAAACTTTGAGAATTGCATCTACCAATGAGAAATATCATATCATTCTAAATTGCTGGCAGGATATATGATAAGTGTTGAGAAACACTTGATGCTAGGGAAGTGTTGAAAAACATAGTTGGAAAGTGTTGAGAAACACTATTTGAACCAAATTATCCAAGAAGCCTCGATGCACAAAGAGACCCAAGATAATCTAAAACAACATATGCCTCCTAGAATAAGACAAGAGCCAATTCCAAGCTAGGAGAGACAAAGCAAGAACTGGAGCGAAGGAGTGCCATGCAAGACTAATAGACATAGGTGCAAGGGTCCCAAGAAGCACATGTTTCTAGGTTTTCACCACTTGGTAGAGTTTTTAGGACTTTTTATATAATTTTTTTGGTGAGACATCAAAGCGCGTATTGCTAGGATTTCACTAGGATGCTCTTTTTTTAAAATAGTTTATATGCTTTTTAGGATTTTTTCAGCATCATATATGAATTTTTTTGGAATTTTTTCAGGATTGATAAGATATATTCAAAGAGCTCAAGAACCTTAGACATAGAACTTATTCAAATGTAGAACATTAATAGTTTTGACAAGCTCTTCTCCCTCAGGTGTAGATAACTAATAGGCCCCAGACCCAAATACTACCATGATGATGTAAGGCCCTAACCAATTCGGATCGAAATTTCCTTTCTATTCTCTATTCTACTAATTCTTAGGATTTTCTATGAGGACTAAGTCACCCACTTCGAACTCTCTAGGATGAACCTTCTTATTATAGGAAACATGCATTCTCTTATGATAAGTGCACATGTGATCAAAGGTGGCCTTGCGGTGTTCCTCCAAAGTAGTAAGCTCATGAACTCTCATGGCACTATGGTCTTCATCAGTAATCAAACCATGTAGAGAGACTCTCAGTGATGGTATTTTGACCTCTAATGGTAAGACATCCTCAAAACCATAGACCAAGGAAAAAGGTGTGGCACCTGTAGGAGTGTGAATGGAAGTTATATAAGCCCATAGTGTAGGATTAATCTATAGATGCCAATCCTTGCCTAATTTTTGCACTGTCCTATGAAGGATTTTTAGCAATCTTTTATTTGAGGCCTTATCATGGCTGTTCCCTTGAGGGTAGTAAATAGAAGACAAATGTTGTTTAATTTTCAAATTTTTGCACAATTATTTCAGGTGTTTATTCTTGAACAAGCCACCATTATCCATGACAATGGAAGAAGGAATAACATAGTAGAAAATGATGTGATTCAAGATAAACAAGGCAACATGTTTTCCTGTAGCTGTAGATAGTGGGACAACTTCAACCCATTTGGTAAAATATTCGGTAGCTTTAATAATGAGCTTATGCCCACTTGAAGAACTAGGATAAATCTTTCCTACCAAGTCAAAGGCCCATTACTAAAATGGCCAATATGTAATAGAGGGAATAAGCTCACTTCCAGGAGCATGAATGAGATTCCCATGTAGTTGACATTTCTTATAGGACTTGGCATATCAAACATCGTTAGCTTGCATAGTAGGCCAATAGTAACCATCCCTAAGCAATTTTTGAGCTAATGTAAGACCGTTAGAGTGTGAACCACATATGCCATCATGGACTTCAACTAGCACTTTTTTTGACTCCTCTATTTCTAGACACCTAAGGAGAGTTCCATCTAGACTCTTCCTATAAAAGTAACCAGAGATGAGGGTAAAATGTGAGGCATTGTAGATGAGTTGGCACTTCTTATTGCACATTAGATTTTTAGGAATAATCTGATCTTGGAGATAGTAAAATATAGTAGCATAGCGGGATGAATCATGACCAACCATAGTGTAAATGACATGGTCATTAGGGGAACCATATGTAGGATAACTTAACTCTTCCACTAGGAACTCAAAGCATGACTCATGTTCTTCCAATTGTTGAATGGATGCCAAAGTGGCCCCTCTAGAGGATTGTGCATGATGGATGCCAAAGTGGCCCCTCTAGAGGATTGTGGCCCCACGTGAAAGTCATTGTTGACACTTTAATAGGAGCAATGGCTTTAACAGAAACATAAAAAACTCCATTGATTACATTTCCACATCGAGATGCCCCCAGATGAAGACAAATAAAGGGAATTATCATAGAAACATACAAAGAACACATAAGGTATCTACCTACCATTGGGTTAGTATGATCATAAGGTAATATACATATGATATTATTGCAAATGAATTGACATCATTCCCCAAAGAAAGTACAAGTACGATCATAAAGGAGGAAAGATCACATAACATGTACAAAGGAGAATCTTTTCAAACCATGAAATGGAGACCAAAAAGAATTAGTGCTACCACATCTCGAATCAGAGAAGATTACACAAGGAAACATTTATGAACAATAGAACAGTTACAACATAACATTGAAAAATGTATAGAAGAATAGAGATACATATAGAAGAATTTGAACAACAGTTTCGATTCCTTCATCACCTTGCACCAACTAATTAACAAGGATCATATAAAAGAATCTAACAACATTTAGAAAACACATTACGGGAGAAACATAGTACAGTAGGCAAACACATAACAAACCTACCACAAAGGACAAGCTGATCAAGTGTGCTGTCTACTCTCCCCATCTTGTTGTATATCATTTAGGGAAGGTGGGTAAATTGCAAGAGGGACTATATCCAACATAGCAAGAATGATAGCCAGTTCCAAACAAGGATTCTCTTGAGAATCACAATGTTTGACACTAGGTGCAAGAGTTAATTGTGATGAAATCATATTAGGTAAATCAATGTCAATGTCAATAGTCTCATATTTATCATTAACATCATTACTATCACCAAGAGTATCTTCTTCATCCAAATTAATAAAAATAGGATCTAAGATATGAATAGAATCATCATAATCATGCATGTGAACATCATTATTAGTAACAACCTCTTCTAACACATTATGCATAGGTTTATCTGAGGAAGGTAGAGATCTTTGAGCTTTAGGATGAGCACAACGCTTTTTATGACATTCAGTAGTAGATCAATTACATTTTGATTTATTTGAAATAGGTTGAGAACTAGGAGGAATAATCATAGGATCCTTCACAAGTTCTTTAGGAAGATCAATAGGATTATTAAAAATAGGAGAAACAATCATAGGATCTTTGATAGGTTTGGTAGAAGGATCTTGATTAATAGAACTAGAAGCCATAGTTAAAGGAGGTATCAAAGGTGTAGGTAAAAGAAAATAATTAAGAGCCATAGGAGGTGAGACTAATTCAAGAATCTTATGATGTTTATAATCTTGGTATGATTGAAAAAGATTATCAAGTCAAGGAGGACATGAATTAGGTAATGAAGGCCAAAAAAATCAAGAGCAACACAATCTCTAGGCCTAGAAGGTTGATAAAAACTATGATTAATCATCTTTACTTCTTCATCATGAATGAAATTAAGAAAATTATAGATAGGTGAAGCAACAACATGCATGGCAGTCAACCAAGGGAAACCTAGCTTAACTTGAAATTGATCAGAAGTAGGAACCACAACAAAGGTAGTGTTCACAAATTTTCCACAAAGTTCAACTAGTAAAGTAATAGAACCAAATGATGGATAAATAAAACCATTACAAGTTTGAATCGATACATTTGATGTATCATAAAAGTCATGTTTCAAGATTTTCATAAAAAAAATTTCTTCCATGATAACATTGAATAAGGATGTAGGATCAACAAGACAACCATGAGTAGGTTTCTGAGAAATCCTAGTAGCAATGTAAAGGGGACCATGAGGAGCTTTAATAGTCTCAGAGTCATCAAAGGTAATCAAAAGTTCCCGAGGTCTTTTATTCTTAGGTTGTTGTCAGGGTTTAGGTTGAGTTTTCATTTTAGGTTTAGGTTTTGGTTGGGGTTGAGATTGAACTTGAAGTTGAATCTAAGGTTGAGGTTGAGGTTGAGGTTGAGATATAGATTGACCAACATGCTCCACTTGATTAACAACATGATTGAGATTATCCATCTTTGAATCATACAAAATTTCCATAGTAGATGGTTGAGAAATCATATTAGTATCATGTGTAGGTAAAGGGTTCATATAGATTTGAAGGTTCTGATTAGGAGGAGAGATGGATTTGTTTCCACTATCATCAAGATTATCAATAAATAAAGCATTAGAATCAATTAAATCTTGAACCTTATGTTTTAAAGAATAACACTTCTTAGTATCATGACCATTTTGATGATGATATTGACAAAAATCATTTTGATCAAAAGATTTAGATGCAATCATAGCAGGTAAAAGAGGTCGAATAGGAGGTAAAGTAATCATATTAGCAGTTATCAACCTATTCATAATAGTATGTAAAGATTCAAAAAGAGGAGTAAACATACGATTTAATCGAAAAGAAGTAGATGCATAAGTGGCATTGTGAGATGCAATAGCAACTTGATTAGCAACTACATTCACTTGTTTATTTATCTTGACATAGTTGTTGAATTTTTGAAACTTGTTTGGATTAGGAGCAGCATCACTCTTATCAACTGGAATAGGAGCCATTGGAGTTTTTCTCTCAAATTGAATCACTTGTAATTGATAATGATGAAGCACTGCACAAAGTTGTTGAAAAGAGGTAAATTTAGTAAGAAGAATCTTATCTCTAATATCCTTTTACAAATTAGAAATAAACATACGTTAAATATCAATATCAGGAACAGGATAGGAAATCTGAGCATGCAAATGCTTAAATCTACCAATAAATTCAATCAATTTTTCCTTAGCACTTTGTTTACAATTCATCAAATCAGTCAAAGACACTTGTGGGCCAATGTTGTTTTGAAATTTTTGAATAAAGGCATTAGCAAGTTTTGGAAAGGAATCAATGGAATAAGGAGGCAAGGAACAATACCATTGTGAGGCCTTTTCATGAAAGGTTATAGAAAATAGTTTGGCTAAAATCCTATGGTCATGAGAATAATCGCTACAAAGTATTTGAAATGTTTTAACATCATGACATAATCTCCTTTTCCATTATAATTCTCAAGATGAGGCATCTCACCTCGATAAGGAATAGGAGTACGAATAATATCCAAGGACAAAGGACTTCCCATGTCACATGTAGGAATACTAAACTTGTTTTGAGTTAAGGATGCAAGTTGTTGTTGTAAGGAGGATAGGGTTTGAGCCAAATTGATGATAGTTGAATCATTAGAGGAAATAGGAGTAGCAACATTAGACATACTAGGTAAAGTGTAAGAAGCTACAAGAATAGAAGACACGACTGGAGGAACACTAGGAGCTATAGTTGGAAGTGGATTGGAATAAGTAAAAGGAACATTATGATATGAAGGTTGTGATGTAGGAAGGGACATAGGAGAAAAACTCATAGGAATAGAGGGAACCATCAGAGTCACCAAAGGATTATAGGTAGGAATACTAGGTAAAGGTTTAGGAGGTTCAACACTAGTGATAGGAGGAATCAACCTAAAATCTTGAGCTTCTTGAGCTAAAGTTGTAACATTTGAATGCACAAGGTGAGTAATACCACGTAAGAGGTCAACACCTTGATCACTATCATGGAAAACTTTCTTAGGAGCCTCTATAGCTTGAATGGAATCTTGATTATGGTTCTCTTCAATAAGACAATTACCCATTTTATAAAGTTCAGTGGAAAGTTTTTGGACTTGTTCAGAAGGAACTCTTAAAGTGTCATCCTCATCATGAGATGAGTGAGAAGAGTTTTGCTCCATAGTAGGATTGGAATCATGAAGAATCAAGTTATGATCTTGGATCCTAAGGAAAGGAGAGGAAGATTCAAGATCAAGGGCACCCATGAGTCCATGACTTCTTCTAACCGGAGTGTTATAAGTAGGACCAGTGGTAGTAAAGCTCATAAACCAATGTAATGCAAATGAACTAAACTAAGAACACATAAAGCATGAATATGAAATTTAATTAGCATGAAAGATCTAACACAAAGGCAAAATATAATACTAACAAGATAAAAGAAAAGCACAACAAGGCTTCCAATTCCACAAAAGAGAGGAGAGTAAGTATGTTGGGTTCACCAAAATGAATAGGGTTAAAATGGCATCACCATTATTTAAATGTAAAAGGGTAGATAAATATGTGCGAGAAATATGAGATCTATTCCCAAATCCAAATTGCCAAAGGAGAGATCCAATTTGATCAACCAAAAGGCTAATGCACAATCAAATCAATCTATGAAGAATATGAAAGAGAGAGAGAAGCCCTATATTTCCCTATAAAGGAGTTATGCTTGAAATCTAAAATAATTGAAATACAAGTACTAACCTCGAATTAGGGAAGATCTAGCAAATGCCAATTTCTAATGTCTGTGTGTACTTTTGGGCAATTTTGCAACCTATTCTGAACTGGAAATGCTGAGACAAAGAAAACCCAAAAATCTTTCTCCAAGATGAGCTTAGGTTGACTTTGACCCTCACAAAAGGTCAAAGGATAGATTCTTTATTTGAAGGTCGATTCTGACTTTGTTTGTAGATCTTGGAAGTCCACCAAAAAGGGTATCCAAATTTTCTCTCAAATCCAAAATCTCACACTTGTACCTACAAGAGAATGGGGGTTTTTTTGTATGGGGGGTTTGCCTTGGTCAAACCCCAGTTTAGGAATTAACCTTGAAATTGAATTGAAATGTAGTGTGGATAAACAAAGCAATTGAAACAAATCACCTCGCTTTTGTTGAAGTCCTTGTAGAGGATTTGAATCCTCAAATCCATAAGTAGGAATGCTTCAATGGATTTTGAATGAATGTAGGATGTCTCCAATAAATGGTATTTGATATTCAACACCAATCTTGACTTGATCTTTGCATATGAGAAGGCTTGGATGAATGTAGAAGGATGGATCTTCAAGGGGGCTCCAAAGAGATTGAATCCTTCAATGGATAAAAATGGATCTCCTTAATGGATGACTGCTTGAACACTTGAATTCTTTAAGACTTTCTTGAATGCTTGAGAGATGAATAATGGATTGCAAAACTTGATGATGAAAATGAGAGAGGAAGGCCTCCTTTTATAGTGAACTAGGGCACAATCCTCTAGAGGGGCCACCTTGGAGAATTAAATCCCAATTAGGTCCTAACATTTAGAAAATATACATAGATTAAATAAAATTATAAGATTTACCATCCCAAAACCTGAAATGGCCGACCCAAAGGCAGGAGAACAAATATCCCGAAAACCCAATACCCAGAAATCAAGGATTTGGGAAATTTGGAGGGGGGTAATATCAAGGTTGGGACTGACCTAGTTAGGTTTGAGTGCAATCTTGACCTAGTTAGATTTGAGTTCGATCTTGACCTAGTCAGGATCAACCTCAAATTTGACCCTAGGCCTAGATCCAATCAAAATCAGGATAGGAGGTCCCGGGGATGCCCGAAGACCTAGAAATGATATCAGAAAGGGACAAAATGCCAGAGATAGACATAAAATCCTATGATGACTATGATAAAGGTCAGGAGGACCTATTTCTAAGTCCTACATAGAAAATAAAGCCATGGAAGAGGGAAATTAAGGAGAATCCTCAGGATCATAGCCCTAATTTCACCTATAATGAAGAAATCAAGTGCAGAAAAGAAGTGGAAAGTGGGGAGAAAGCCAAATACATACAAAGACCTAATCAAGGCACTTAACATGACCCCAGACCACTCACTCAGAGGGATAAATTCTCTTATAATGGAAGTCCTTCCATTTTAATATGATACAGTACTGAATGTCAAATTCTGAAAGAATCATCATGCATTTAGCAAGTCATCCAGTAAGCACAACTTTACTTAAGAGGTAATTTAAAGGATCAATTTTGGTGATTAGCTGTGTAGTATGTGCAAGCATGCAATGTTTGAGTTTTTGGGAGGCAAACACTACTACTAGACAAGCTTTTTTAATCTTGATATAATTGAGCTCATAAGAAACCAAGGTGTGACTGATGTGATAGATGGCTCATTCTTTCCCTATATCATCTTGCTATGTGAGGAGAGCTCCTAAATAATTCATTGTAGTAGATATGTAGAGTATCAAAGGTTTCCCTTTGATAGGTGGCATAAGGATAGGAGGTTTTTCTTGATAATTCTTGATTTGGTTGAAGTTCTTTTAACACTCATCATTCCATATGCAAGTAGCCCCTTTATGCAAATTCTTGTTGAAAGGTTGAGCTATGTCAGGTAATTGAGAAATGAACCACCTAATAGATTGGAGATGGCCTTGGAGACTCCTTAATTATTTGATGTTGCGAGGAGGTGGCATCTCCATGATAGCTTGAACCTTTTCCAGGTCTACCTCTATGCCTTTTTCTCATATGATATAGCCTAGTAGTTTCCCAGAAGTGACACCAAAAGCACATTTCTTAGGATTCAATCTAAGTTGGAATCATTCCATGTGGTCCAATATCAAACTCAAATTAGATAAATGAGTGCTTCTTTATTGTGATTTATCAAGTGTGTCATCAACACAGTCTTCCATGTTTTTATGCATCATATCATGGAATATGGTAGTCATAGCTCTCTGATAGGTTGCACCAGAATTCTTAAGACCAAATGGCATGACATTCCAACAAAAGGTACCCAATGCGCATGTGAAAGTTGTCTTCTCTTGGTCTTCAGGGGTGATTTTGATCTGGTTATATCTAGAGAAGCCATCCATAAGGGAATACATTTCATATCCCACTGTCATGTCCACTATCATATCGATGTTCAAAAGTGGAAAATCATCCTTAGGGCATGCTTTGTTTAGATCTTTGAAGTCAGTGCATATGCGAATGGACTTATGATGTTTGGAAATAGGAACAATATTGGAAATCCATTCAACATAGTCAATAGCTCTTATGAAGTTAGGTTGTAGAAGCTTCTCAAGTTCAACTTTAACCAATAATGCCACATGAGGATGCATCTTCCTGAGTTTTTGTTTGGTAGGTTTTATCCTTAGAGCAATAGAGAGATGGTGCATAATAAGCTCAGTGTCCAAACCAAGCATGTCCAAATATGTACATGCAAAGTTGATCTTTTTCTCTTGAAAAAATGTGGTAAATTGTTCTTTCTCCTCTACCAACAGGGAATGAGGTAAATGGATTATCTTAGGAGACTCCTCTGTCCCTAATTTGATTGGTTGTATAGGTTCTATTAGAACTGAAGATATTTCTTAGAAGTAGCAGGGTAGACTACCAAGTACCTCATCCTCCGGTGCCTCGGAGAGGTTTTCACCCTTAGATGCATCTTTATTTTTACTATTTTTGGGTTTAGACACCACCACAATGTGGTTTTCTCCATTTGACCATTTCTTTTTTCTTTTGTTTTATGACTGAGTTACTTGATATCTGATTATATCATATTTGTTACTGGTTCGCTGGTGGAAGAGGTGATAGGTTCAACAGCATTGAGCTAACAAGTGATCTCATAATCATTTTGTAAGTAAGGCAATGTAGATCTTTGATCCTGGGTGGACCAATCTATAAGATCTGGGTGTATGAAAGGAAGCAAAGTGACAAGTTCAAGGTTATTGATGTGATAGGTACCATCTCTGGTGACAAGAGAAGTCAAGCCTATAGAGTAGGATCCAAAAGTATCAAGATCTATATTTAGCATAGAAGGACCAGCATGGTTCACTAAAGCAATACACAGATTGAACTCATCAGACCCTATGCAAGACTCATCAACTACACCGTGTTGGGCACTATAAGTCTAAATCACATCAATTTCCATATCCACTATGGAAGATCCATATGAGAGAATGTCCCATTCATACTCATTTTAATATGTCATTAAACTTCTATTGGGATGTTTTCACCAAGAAGGTGTAGGATGCCTAGAATTAGAGGTACCCATTCCAATATGTGTGAGATATCCTCTTTCTAGTAACCGCTCAATATTTCTACATTGTCTATCTCTGAAGTCAGATTCATTAGGCACATTATTTCTAGATGTAGAGGCTTCTATTGTGTCATCATTAGGTATGCCTTCTTCTCCCCAAAGGAGTGAAGTAGAAGGGAGACTGTCTTCCATTTGGGCCATAGTGTATAGTGGTGATTCATCCATATCTGTATCTGAGTCACTAATCATAGGAGCATTTTTGGAACATTCAGGGGGGTCATCTTCAACACCATATCCTAGACCCATGGTATCCTTACAGTATTGACCATCAGTATGAATCAAAGGTTCAACTAGAGTGTGTCCATTATTACTTAAAGGTCCTTGACCTTGATAGCCCATTTTTTGAAAAAGTGCGTAGCCTTTGCCATAGCATCTAGGGGAAATGGGAGTAGCAACTATCATGTTGTCTTCTTCCTCTCTATAGATCCAATCTCTAATAGCTTGTTCTTCTTTTCCTACCTCTAAAAGGGTATGGACATGTGAACAAAGGTACCAAAAACCATCATGGTGGAAGCAAAAGGCTTCATCTTGTCTAAAGGTCTACCATATGACTTAGGAGAGATAGGCATAGCAGCAATAGAATCCAATGTGTATTTTCCCATACAAATACTTATCATTTTTAATTTCTTCTCAGCAACAAAGGGACACACTAGGATCATGAGAAGGTTTATTATGTGGGTCAAACATTTTAGTGGCAGTGAGAGTATTAATAGAAATAACATTGTCCCTAGCAATCACAATTTCAGCTCCATTGTATGGGAATTTGATGCATTCATGGTAGGTAGAAGGAACAAATTGCATGTCATGGATCCAAGAATGACCTAGAAGAATGTTTTATGTGAGTGGGATGTCTAATACTTGAAACACAATATCTTTCATAACTGGACCCAGTCAGACAGGTAGCACAATAAGACCCTTTGAAGACCTCTCCACTTCATTGTATGCTTTGATAGTGATGTTTCATCTAGGATCTATAGAAAATTTAGACAATCCCAATTATTGCACAACATGAAAGGAAACAATATTCAACCCCACACCATTTTCTATCAGGACTCGGGGGACTCGAGTATAGTAGACTTGGACCTCGATATGTAAAGAAAGATTATGTGGGTGACTAAGGGACCTGTCATCCTTTGCGGAAAATGAGAGATAGTGAGGAGGTGAGATATGATTGACCATAGCCTAGAACCTATCTAGATCAATGTTATTAGGGAGATTCACTGTGCGTAGAGCCTTTTCAAGGATCTCTTTGTGCAAGGGGCATAGCTCAAGCAACTCAAAAATGGATATTTGGGTCGGTGTTCATTACAACTAGTGAACAAGATCATAGCTAGATATGGCTGAAGGAGCTACTTGTTTAGAAGATGAGGCTTGTTTGGGATCATGAGTAGTTTGAAGGATGATTTTGGCTTGCCCCCTAGTAATAGCATTCAGTGTCTCACTTTGGGAAGATAAACCATCAAGTGTTTGCAAGACCAAATTAGGCGTATCATGATTTGATAGACTCAAACCCAATAGTTTTAACTCATCTTTCTCAGTCTTGAACAAACTTAAACATGCAAATAATAGGCTAGATTCAAGTAAGAATAGGAAAGGACACTTTGTGACTAACTAAGATTCAAATTTGATAGCTTCAGATTGTAGACAATAGTAAGACAACAAAATGATTCTATGTGATAGTTCGCTGGATAGCAAGGTGATACAATTTGCGAGATGATATTTTGCACACAATAATGTGATAGTAACTAGGTAGTTGATGCGATAGAATGTATAACATTCGAGCGATACAAGGTGAGAAATGAAGTATCATGTGATAATAATCGAGTAGGTGGTTCGATAATTATCTAGCATTGCACAATGTTTGACTAGTGAATATGTAAAACCCAATTTTGAAGGTAATTTGATCAAAGTTGCAGTTTGATAAGTTTAATTTCTCAGTTTGGAATGCAGTAATAATAGAAAATAGATAGGGTTGCAAATAGTGAGGGATCAAATGTGTCATAAAATAATTGAACAAGGGAAAAAGAAACCTTTCCAAGACATGCACTTGGGATATCAAAACAAAAAATCCTATGAACACTACAGTGATGTTTGATGTTCGAGAATGTTTACATGGGTAGATCACATCGAAGACAATTCAAGCACTTACCAACCTAGAAAGACAAAGGCTCAATACTCAACACCTTAGCCCACACTTGATGTCCCATTGCCTCACAAAAAGTGGTTTCCCACAATAGATATTGGCTTTATCATGGAAGTTCCAATGACACAACCAAAGAAACACTGATGGTGAGTGTAAAATCTTGGGGTGATCTAGGTAGTCCACTAGGATTGATCCTTGCACCAAGATGTTGAGCGGCAAAATCAGGTAGCTTCTATCTAAGGTTCGTAATAAGGGCTTCCATTTTCAATACCCCTCTTGCTCCCCAAAGGGACTTATTACCTTGTGGAAAGTAATGGACCTCATGGCCACAAGACTACCTTAAGCATTCTTGCTTAGCATTTTCCTCATGGTCACAATCCCATAAGTAATCATACTAAGAAAAGACAAGTATTACGTCTACAAAGGTTTTGTGTCCTTGATAGCCTTGAGTTTATAGTGGGTCGAAATAGTCGGGTAGTATCTTGTCCCCACTTGGGTCATTCCTCTTGATGGCTCAAGAGCAGGCCCTCTAAAGGATTATAGACTAAACAAGAAGCAGATCAACCTTTGAAAGTCAAGATTTTTGGTTCACCACAAGGGTGAAGAGCATACTCTCCTATCTCAAAAGCCTTTCCCAAACATGCCAAGAAATGTTCAATTAACCCTCCTACTTTCAAGATCTAGAGGTGGGTCAAGATTTCTAGTTCACCACAAGGATGAAGAGCATACTTTCCTACCACCAAAAGAATCTAATGACAAGATATTAAGTGCCTAAGAAAATGAACTAGTATAATGCTGCACTTAAAAATGAAAGGAAAGAACAAGCACTTGGTTGTTTGGTTTTTATGCTTTGGGCAGCCCTGCAAGAAAGATTAGTAGCCCTTGTACATTTGAAGCTTTGACATGCATTCTTTTAGAAAACTATGCAAGCAATTAGGGCATACCTACAAGAACAACTCGTTAGGCCCACAAGGTTTAGTACAACAAAACTAGGTATAATCTACAAATAAATCTCTAGCCTAACACAACAAATCAAAAACCATAAAGTAGAAAACTTGAATCTCACAAAAAAGAACCAAAAATAGTCACTTTTAGGCCTGGGTGATAGTTTCTACCAGTAGAGTTTTGCACAATACTTTGCAGTATAGGGGTGCGATACTTATGTTCTGAGCGACACTCTGCACTACCCCAAGTGATAGAATGTTATATAGCTAGGTGATAGAGTCTTGTATGGATGTACGATACTTTTGACTGGAAAAGTATCGTGCAAATATGTAAGAAACTATTATATGACACTGTGAAAATGTCATACGATACTTTTTCATAAAATACAAAAAAAATAGTCAAAATAGGAAGATAAAAGTGATGAAAATGTAGTGAAAATGCAAGAAAACAAAGGCAAAACAAATTTTTTCTGGCCCCAAGGTGGGTGCCAAAAATGTACACTCAAAATGTGCACTTCTCTAAGCCATTAATTCCAAGGGTATCCATGGATTGGAAACCTTGAAAAGTGACCTAGAGCTCCCTAGGCATGGAGTGCAAGGGTGTTTAGAGGGCTCTTAGCTAGAGCTATTAAGCATTCAACCTTGGTAGTAAACCATGCAATGGGAGATTCAAAGAGACAAGGGCAAGAATGCCAATATCCTCAAGAATCACAATGAAAAATGCAATGCAAGCTATGCTACAATGAGAATGAAAGAATGCAACTAAACAATGGAAATGAGAGTATTACAATCCATTACTAGTCAAACTATGTGAGCTAAGCTAAAGCATGAAAGGAAACTAAGCTAAGAATGCCATGACAACTAAGCTATAATGAAAAAAATGAGGACTAAAATGCAACAAGTTCTTCAAAAGCTCTAATGGCACCAAGAAAACCTACAACATAACATTAGTATCAAGAGTGGGATCCTAGAATGAGAAGAGTGCTCTCCTTTTAAAGATAAATGGACCATGGAGATTAAGAGGTAAAAGATTTAATCAAGGGTGGAGGTTGAAAGTGGGAGAAATCCTTGTGCATAAGTCTCCTCCAATGAGAAAGAAGTGTTGACTTTTGTGCTCCATGTGAGACAAAAAGCATCTTTTTCTTATTTATTAAATAGGAATAATGCTCTATTTGTGCAACTTAGGATAAAAGGTAAGTGGGGACTTTTTATTTAATAAAAGGGGAGGGAATTCTTTTTAATTAAATAAAGACTTAGGGGTATGTGCAAGATCATGAGGGGCCAAAAAGTGGTGATGTCAGTTCAAAACTTTGACAATGTAGCTGACGACTTTTTTTTCACCTGAATTTGATAAAATGAAAAGGGTATCTTAAGAAGATTATCAGCTTTCTATCAATATAATTGCTGTCAAATTTTGAATTCGGTAAGTAATTATTAGATATTTTCTAATTGAGCTACCTCTAAAGTGTTGAATTATATACTGATTCAAAAATGACTATAACTTTTAGACGGTATAACATTTTTGAAATCTAAAAAATGTGTCAAATTCTATGCTTCGCCTACTATAAGGAAAAAATAAATAAAATTGAATTTTGTAAAGTTTTGAATTAGTTAAGGTGGTTAGACACATGATTTTTTTAATTCTAAAAATGTTTTAGCAAAAAATTCATAATTAATTATTTTTTTAGAATAAAATTACAAAAAATTATGTGTCACATTCGAGCATGAGTCTACTACTTATATATAAAATATTATCATTTGATTATGATTAAGGTGGTCAGACATACACCTACTTATTTTTTTCCTAAAATTTTTGTATTTTTGCATTGAAATCTATACTTTTCACCAACCATACTAACTTTTTCTCAAAAAATGCCTAGTATTTTAGAAACTACATTCAATTTTCTATAGATTCTATTCTTATAACTTTTTGATATTAGGTTCATAGCTAGTTGAAATTTTCATGTCAAGTTGACTAACCCTAATTTGCTGATTTTTCATTGCCACATAAGGGCATAGTTTGGCCCCTCATGATCTTGCACATACCCTTAGAATAAAATGGTTAATCCATAGAGTATAATCAAATAAATGATCAAATTAGGATTTGATCAAGAATAAGCAATTGATAAATTTAACAAATAATGCTAGAAAGGGGCTAATAGTCTAGATGACCATTTTTGGGTGATTAGAGCATGGATTTGATTATGTGACCAAGCTTTGATACCACTTGTTACACATAGTGGTTGTTGGTGCACCTAAAGATGGACTTGTTAATGCTTGATACAACCACTACACTTATGGAAGACCACTGCCAACAAGTTTGATATTGGGTACTATAGAGCTTGAGATATTGTAGAAAGAGCATAACTTTATGTTTAAATATTCTCATTGATGCCTTTGAACATATATGTACCATTAATATTATGATCCTATATTTTTAAGAGAAGGGAAACCCAAATATAAGTACATATAAAGGAGATTCCAATAATGGAGATTATAAAATTAAAAGGAGGTAAAGAATTAAATGACTAAAAGATTTTGGGATGTAAGAGAATTGCACTGCAATTGAGACTCTAGTGATGAGTGAGGGATTTATTCTCCTCATATTCAACAAAAAACATCTAATTCACTTAGATACTAAAGCTAAACTAGCTTCATCAAAATACATTTTTTTATATAAAGAGAAAGGAAGGAACCCTATGATTGGTATCTATGTAAAAGAAAAGAATATGTGTAACTAAATAAATTGTAACAACGTAAATTTAGGATATATATTTTTCCCCTCAATATATATATATTTTTTATCAATAAAAGGTCGGGGCCCTGAAAAAATTTCTATTAATATAAATTATAGTTTTTACAATGTGACCTCGCTCGCTATGGGCGCTGGTAGGAAAGAGCAAGGTAGATAAAATCTCCAGCCTAGCTCGGGACCAAAGGTCTTGTCCTTATACAAACTACATGGGCATACCCATGACTCATCAAATGATGAGATTTTTTAATATACATTACTACCGTAGGCATACCCATGGCTTGATATTAATCAAGAAAAATACAATGCTTCATGGGCATACCCATGTCCTGAGTTCTCTCCTTATTTTCTTATTTTAAAAAACAAGATCTAATAATTATACATTAGGATGAATAGATATATGAACACATCCACCACTTTGCTTTGTTGAGTGTAATACTTGTACCTTTGGAAGTTTGATCTTTCCTGTATATCATACACCAATTCTATGCTACCAAAGGTTAGTAGACATTTACATCATAATTTAAAAGCTATTAATTAAGAAAAAGAATTAATAAGTATGGTAAAAATATACCTCTTTCCAGTTATATACTACAAGTTGTGAGTTGAGTTACCATTTCTATATATACCATT